>JAQHUG010000445.1:175014-185960 GCA_028555095.1 Dicrostonyx torquatus | reverse complement strand
TGTCATGCCTTACTGAATTTTCAGGCTTTCACCTCTGACTCTGATGTTAACTGAGGGTTTCCCACAACAACTTCTGTTAAATTAAGGAATGTCCCTTCTAGTCCTAGTTTTTCTTTTGCTTGTTTTGTGTTTTTTGAGACAGGGTTTCTCTGTAGCGTAGGAGCCTGTCCTGGAGTTCACTCTGTAGACCAGGCTGGCCTTGAACTCAC
The DNA here is from genome assembly GCA_028555095.1 of Dicrostonyx torquatus. Lineage (NCBI taxonomy): Eukaryota > Metazoa > Chordata > Mammalia > Rodentia > Cricetidae > Dicrostonyx > Dicrostonyx torquatus. Next base: position 185,751 of record JAQHUG010000445.1, on the reverse strand, counting down.
GGAGCTCTGCCTGCTTCTGCCTCCCGAATGCTGGGATTAAAGGCATGCACCCCCCCAGCCAGCATTAGTCCTAGTTTTATTAATATTTTTTATCATGCAATGGTGCTAGGTGTCTTCATCAATTAGGATGAATGTGAGATTTTTTCTGTCAACTTATTAACCTGATTTTTTTTGGGAGGCTTTGTTTTCACCAACTTTCCATGTCTCAGTAAATCTCATGTGTATTTCACATATGCAAGAGTGCACCTAACTCTATATTTGGTTTTCTGGGATTTTGTGCAGTCTTTTCCTACACATCTGTATGGTATATTATCTACAATTATTCTTTTTCTTCTGATGTCCATTTGGTTTTGGTACCTTCTTGCCAGGCATGGTAGTGCATGCCTTTAATCCCAGCACTCGGGAAGCAGAGATGGATTTCTGTGAGTTCATGTCTAGCCTGGTCTACAAAGGGAGTTTCAGGACAGCCAGGACTACACAAAGAAACTCTGTCTCAAAACCACCCCCAAAAAAGGGAAGGGGAGGGGCGGGAGAGAGAGAGGAAAAAAGAAAGAAAGGAAGGAAGAGAAGCACACTAATGGTAACAAACAAAAAGAAAGAAATAAAGAAACTTGGCAGAAAGTGGGTGGAACTGGAAAACATTAATCCAGGTAACTCAGACTCAGGAAGATAGATACTGTACAGGTGGAAGTAAATAGGGTTAAGGCTGGGAAAACAGAATGGCAGCCATGAGACCAGAAAGAGAGGCTTTGTGCAAACTGGTAAGGAAGACAATAGAATAATGACGTGGGGGAGACTGCAGCAAGGGGTGCAATGGGGGGAAGTTTAGGGGAGGGACAAACCAAAATGAAATATGTATAGACATCCCATATGGGAACCTGTCACTGGGTCATTCCCACCCCGGCCCAGCCCCATCCTTGGGCATTTTCTGATACAGATTTCTAGTTTCGTTTCACTGTGGCTAGCAAGCATACTGTGTCAGACCTCATTTCTTGTCGTCTTTTTAAGATTCATGATTTCATAATTGTCTCGGCAAATAAGCCTGAAAATACTGTGCAGGAAGATTCCTTTTTCTCCTTGTTTATGGCACTGGGACCTGAATTCAGGCCTTCACACATGCCGGTCATGCCCAAGTTTTCTATAAATATTAATTAGGTTTAGTTTAATCATGGTGATATTAGGTTAGACACAAGGATGAATAACGCTCAGGGTTATTAAAGGACTAAACATGAAGACGGTCTCTGGCTTTGCAACACTCCAGCTCTTCGCAATCAGGTAGTTTTCACCCATCAGTCAGCACTGTAGAATCTTTAACGTCACTTCAGTTCACAGTAGTGTGTGAGGACAGCCAGAGCTACATAGTAGACCCTGTCCAAAAAACAAGAGCAAAATAAGTCGACATCTGCGCTTTGACCTTTGCAGAACCTCCCACATGCCTGTCAGTGAGCAATCACTTAAGTACGTTCTTGACAAGTCAGAGGGTGAATTCTAAAATGTCAAATAAGACCAGTGGTCTCTAGTTCTGAATGAAAAAAATGTTCTTTTTCATATGGCCTTTGCTAAACCTCCTGTCAGCAACTCCTTAGGGTCTGCATACCAATCTTGCGCTCCTTATTTGGCCCCTCCCACTTTCTTCGGTCCCTCCCTTAGCCCCGCCTCACTTGTGTCGTTCACCTTTTGGCCACGCCTCCAGTCGCTTCTTCCGCTCGTCTCCTTCGACCGCCCCGCCCCTCGCCCGCCGCACACATTTGACCCCACCTCCGCAGTCCTCTTCGGGCCCCGCCTCTAGCCCCGCCCCCACGGTCCCTTAGACTCCCGCCCCAGTTTTCCTTTGACCCCGCCTCCAAGACCCTCCTTTGGCTCCAACTCCAGCTCCGCCTCTCTCCAGTCCTCCTCCAACTCCGCCCTATCCCCGCCCAGCTCCCTTATTAGCCACGCCCCAAGCCGGTCCTGCTCCTCCCTTGGCCCCGCTTACCGCCGCACCCCGCCTCCCTTTTGGTCCCGCCTCCAGCTGGGCTCCGGCGCTTTGCGTGCCCCCGCCCCTCCCGACCCGAGGGCGTGGTCTGCCTCCTAAAGAGGGCACGTCGACGTCCTCACGCCGGGGCGGGGCTTGACGTACGCGTGTGGAGCGTGGGTTCGCGTACCGCCGCGGGTTCCCTGCGCCGGTGGCGCGCAGTTCCCGGAGAACCGACAAGCTGCGGTAGCCGAGGGTCGCCGCACGCCCGCCTTGGCTCTGTGCCTGCGCGCGCCAGGGAGCGGGACGAGCCCGCCATGGCTCACCGCTGCCTGCTGCTGTGGGGCAGGGGCGGCTGCCGTCGCGGCCTCCCTCCGCTGCTCGTGCCCAGCGGCTGCCTGGGTCCGGGGCGGCGGCCCTTCCTCCGTACGGTGAGTCCCGCGTCGCCGCCGCTCTCTTCGGGTGGCTTCCGGCGCGGGCGCAGGGTGTCAAGGTCACCGGCCCGGGACGCGTGACGGCCTGAGCCTCCTGGTCCTCGCTGGCCGTGTGGGCCGCGCAGCTGTGAGTAACGCCGGGGCCCGGGAAGGTCACGCCTCGGCTCTGCTGCTTGCTGCCGTGGTTTCGCTGACTTTGGCGGCACCGGAAAAGGACGGACGAGTGGGTTGCACCGGGGTGCTGGAGGGGAGAGAGTAGAACCTCCCTTTCCCATCTGTTGAATAGGGCCGTTGCTGGCATCCTGAATATTCACCTGCAAATACCGCTGGTGTCGGAACCGTAGTTCGGAGTGGTACTATGTATATCGCTGCTTAACAGCCCCTATCGTGAGGCCTTGCTGCTGGTCTAGGGTCACACACCATCTGGTTCCTTTTATTGAAGTGATGTTGTGTTGGCAGGACCATGACACAGCTTCTTGCCATCTGCCAGCCCAGCCCAGGTTTTACCCAGAGGTACATAGTATGGCGGTTGAGGAGTGCTATTGGACACTTGGAACCTGGTTTGACCACTTCTGGGCCATTGGCCTTGAGGACGTTTGTTCAGCCCCCTTCACTTACAAGCTAGTACAGCAATAGTACAGCAGACCTTGATCATCCGCAGGGCGTTGATGCCAGGACCCTTACCAAAATCAGAAGATACAAGCACTTCTATGTGCTTTGGTTTGGTGATACTTGAGGCTAGGTCTTACTGTAGCCCAGGCTAGCCTCCTGAATCTCCCACCTGGTCCTCCTAGTCAGGCTGACTCTTCCCTTATACGTTAATCTCTAGATTAATACCTAATAGATACGGCTTGTAAATAGGTTTTATACCCTAGCATTCAAGGAGTAATGACCAAAACCCAACACAAATCAACTTACCAAACACCCCCTCCTGCCCAGTCTCAGAAAACAGCAGAACACAAATTGGCCTCAAGCATTCTTCATTGCTGAGGTTGGTGTTGAACTCCTGATCCTTCTGTCTCCCAAGTCTCAAGTGCAGGGGTTACAACTATGTACCAACACCCCAACTCATGTAATTTCTTTTTTTCTTTTCCAAGTGTTTTTCACAAGTGGTTGGTGGAATACGAGAATGGAAGCCCTGGCTAGGAATACCTGTGTTGGTGACATTGGCTTTGAAACTCCCTTGTCATCTTGTGTTTGAGTCCTTATCTTTTCTACTGTGTACTTCCCTGTTGTATGCTGTCTGTGCAGTGTTCGTCTTTTCTCCCTTCTTACCTTGCTCATCTGACCCCTCCTTTTATCATTAGTGAACTTTGGACTTAAGGATCTGCCTTGTGAGGTTGAAACTCATGTTAAAGGCCTTCATGGGACTGTTGTCCCTGTGAATCACCAGTGGATGCTGAGACATAGGGAAGTTGTTGCTTCAGACAGCTACAGCTAATTGGTGTGGGTGGGTGTGGCATATACTCTCTGGTACTGGGGGTACGTATAAATGACATCTGAACATTTCTTTGTTATATAGGATATATATATATATATATATATATATATATACACATACATACACACACATACACATACAGCCCAGGATGACCTTGAACATGTTATCCTCCTGCCTCTGATTCCTGAGTATTGGAATTACGGGTGTGGTGACCCATACCTGGTTTGTTATGTGGTGCTGGGCCATCAAACCCAGGACTTTGTGCGTGCTAGATAAGCACTACACCATCTGCTACATCCTCTGCCTCCAGAAGGCACTGCATTTTTTTAAGATTTATTTATTATGTTATGATGTATGAGTGCTTTGCATACCTGTGTGTATGTGTATGCATACCCCATGCATCGCTGGTGCACTGGAAGGTCAGAAAAGAGCATTGGCTTCCCTAATATGTAGTTGCAGACTGTTATGAGCCACCATGTGATTGCTGGGAACCGAACCTGGCTCTTGTGCAAGAATAACAAATGTTTTCAATCACCGAGCTCTAGCCCCTCACCCGCCAGAGGGCATTTTGAGGTGACAGATATCTGTGGAGTGTAACTGTGTGCCAAGCTATCATGTATTGTGTTCCCTTTGCTTCTGCATATGTGTGCACGTGTGCATGCCATGTCACTCATGTGGGAGTTAGAGAGGACACCATATGAGTTCTGGGGATTGAACTTAGGTCATCAGTTTTTGTGGCAAGTGTCTTCACCCACTAAAGTGTCTCACGGGCTTCCTACATTAAACATGTTGGGATTTTGCCAAACTATTCCAGAGTAGCTTGGCTATCACTTCTCACTAGCAGTGTGCAAGGGCTTCTGTCTCCTTTTCTTCAACACCTGTTTTTCTGGTGGAACCCACATACCCAAGTGGGTGTGAGGTGTCCTACTTGAGAAGATGCTGCTTTTTTTTCCTCATCAGACCATAAAAGAGACTAGGCTGCAGTGACTAATAAAATAGCTAATACAGATGAACTAATGCACTAATACAGAGAAACCTCATTTGCAGTACCCTCAACCCCTGCAAGCAACTGTTCATAATTTTGTGGTTCTAGGGTTGAGACCCAGGGCCTATACATGCTAAGCATGTGTTTTCTTGTTGAGCCATACCTTAGCTTTTTAGTAACATGTTTTGGAACAGATATCTATCTATAGTAGACTTTCCTATGGGCATGACTCTCGTCAGAATGACAGCCCATCTTTAGCAGTTGCCTAGTGTAAGATTGACATTTAGCCCTGACTCTTCCATGTTATGAGAGAGAGAGATAAGTTAGTATTGTTTATAGCAGCACCAACTTGTAACTTCAGATAAGTACCTGAAAATGAATCAGCATGAAGCAGTAGGTTTTGAGTCAGAGTTTGTCTTTTGGGTGCTTCGAATCAGGTAAACATTGCCCAAGTGAATGGGTTCTTGGGTATTTATAATTAGACTGTAGTCCTGGAATGTGTCTGACTTTGAAGCATCCATGTTTTTTGAGTAGTGTTTATCTCCTGGTTTTGTTGCTAGAATAGAGTAGCCTTGTGCCATCCAGCCTTGGTTCTTCCCAAGGGGAAGTTCTTAACTCTCTTAGATGTTAGGAATAAAGTCCTTTCCCTCTGTTTTGTAGAATAACCCTCATGTTCTTATTTTGATGTCATGTTGCAGCTCTCTCAATATGCTGCAGTGCAGACAACAACCAGAAACTCTCTTCTGAGGGATGTAATTGCTGCTTATCAAAGATTCTGTTCCCGACCTCCCAAAGGTAAGTGCTCCAATCTGACTCCAATGCCCTGGGAGGGGCTTCCTATGTGGGTTGGCTTCAGGATGACTAGCTGTTGTCCTCTGTATCTACACCTTGACTTCAGCTTCTAATGTTTTGTCAGCAGTTTTATAAACTGTATGTGTAAAACCTGATGAATTTTCGTGTGAAAATAGTTTTTATCTTTTCTAACAGGATTTGAAAAATACTTTCCTAATGGAAAAAATGGAAAAAAGGCTACTGAACCTAAGGAAGCTGCTGGAGAAAAAAAAGGTAGTTTTTAAAAAGTTTAGTTTCATTATTTTCCAGTGATATTTCTTCCAGAGAAAAGAGTCACCAGACGTTGACTGTGTTAGAAGTGTCTAATTGTAGATATAGATACATACACACTCAAAGTTCAATGGACCCTGCTTTATTCCCAGATTCCCTTTATATCTCCCTGCCATTTTACACATTAAAGTAGTTCAAAGTCATCTTGGAGAGATGACCATACTAAATCTATTTGGTAGGTATCCCTAGCACATAATTAAACTGTTAAAAAAAAATCTTAGAAACCTGACACGTGCAGTTTATTTGACATTTACTGTGGGGTAGCACAGACTTTTTTTTTTTAAAGATTTACTTCAGCCGGGCGGTGGTGGCGCACGCCTTTAATCCCAGCACTCAGGAGGCAGAGGCAGGCGGATCTTTGTGATTTCGAGACCAGCCTGGCCTACAAGAGCTAGTTCCAGCGCAGGCTCCAAAGCCACAGAGAAACCCTGTCTTGAAACCCCCCCCAAAAATAAAAAGATTTATTTCAAATTGTGTGTGCGCGTGTGCACATGCTTGTGTGTATGTATATATGTGATGTGCAGGTTCCTTTGGAGTTCAGATGTCACTTCCCCCAATATTGGTTACAAATGGTTGTGAGCTGCCTGATGGGGACCAACGTGGGTCCTCTCGAAGACTAGGAAGTACTCTTTAACCATTGAGCCATGTCTCTAGTTCTATAGTGCAGTGTTCCTAGATTTTTTAATTAAAAAATTAAATCCTGAACCTTAAGAGAGTCCTGTCTTCTGATTTAGAAAGGGTTCTTCCCCCCCCAATACCCCCTTTTCAGACAGGGTTTCTCTTTGTGTAGCCCTGGCTGTTCAGGTACTCACTCTGCAGACCAGGCTGCTCTCGAACTTTCAGAGATATGTCTATTCTGCCTCCTGAGCATTGAGATTAAAGGCATGTGTCACCCCTTCCCAGCCTACAGAGAGTTTTTTAAGACAGGGCAGGTGGGCAGATCTTGTGGCACCAAGTCTTCTGCTTCCATTTCATAAGTATTGTGCAGTTTAACACAATGTCAATGTTTGACACCTGTTGGCATCCAGCTGGAATCCCTTTTAGGGAAAATGTAAGTCAGACCTTTGGCCTTTTATTATTGGAGATTCTGGACATTGAACCCAGGTCCTCACCTATGCTGAGCAGATCTACTGTTGAGTGACATCTCCAGGCCAGCCCTTGTTTTTAAAACTCACCCAGACTCAAGGCTCTGGGAGGCAGTGTTGGTTACATGGGCAGCGCAGAGGACAAACCAGAGTCATAGTGCAGCAGTCGGCAGGCACACCAGTGGTAAGGGATCTACAATATATATACAGCCCTTTGGATGTTACCTCATTTCAGAGTAGTTACGAATATTGTCACTCAACTTGATTGTGACAACTCTGTCTTAGTGCTATGTCTTGTTGGGTGACCTGAGCTAGTTAGTGTATGTCACATCTGCCTCTTTGCAGGTAATAGCTTAGTGAGTGTGTCACGAAGTCACTGAGGGTGACGGGAACTGCTCCATGAGAGAGGTTGTTTCAATATAATTGGTGACATTAGAATGGTACCTGTAGGTCATTGGGAAGAAAGCAGAGTGACAGAAGACAGGGAGACAACGATTGCATTGGTTCATTTATGCTGCCTTTACGAAGGGTCAGATCTTTGGGGAGGAGGGCTTACATAACAAACTGGTCACCTTAAGTTCTGAGGTCACCACACCTGGTTTATATGGTGCTGGGGCCTGAACCCTTTTTTTGTGCAAGTTAGACTAGCACTGCCATCTGCATTACACCCCCAGCCCTGCACACACTTTGTAACTTTGATGAGGACTCAAGAATTTGCTTGCTTGGGTTTAAACCTGCCCCTTTTGTTCATATGTTCACATGGCAACATATTACCCAACAAGTTTCTTAAGCTCAGGCGTTTCCTGCTAAAATGGATATAGTAGTAGCAATCTTCTGGGGTTATTGGGTTATTCTGTATATTTTCTGAGGTCATTGTAGGAGGTGCTTTGGAGCCTCTTAACTGTTGCCTCCTTGTATGAATGTTTTCCTTACAATGTTTTATGCAGTAACTGAAGCGTTGGCCAGTCAGTCACTTCCTTAGTCCTCAGTCTGGTGTGGAGCTGTGCACGCCTCACTGACATGCGGTGGGTGGGGCATACTGGACATGCTGCTCTCTGTTTATGACAGACTCACAACCAGCGACTCCCAGGTCTTCTGGAGGTGCAGGTGGTGGGGGAGGGAAGCGCCGTGGCAAGAAAGAAGATTCTCACTGGTGGTCCAGGTTCCAGAAGGTTTGATTTCAAACTGTTGGCTTTTGAGGTTGGGTTGGTGGCCCCAAGGAAAGCCCACATAGCACAGATCATATTTATTTACAGAAACTGTGTCCCTCTGTCTAGGGTGACTTTCCATGGGATGACAAGGATTTCAGGTTGTACTTTCTCTGGACTGCTTTCTTTTGGGGTGGAGTCATGATTTACTTCCTGTTCAAGAGTTCTGGGAGAGAAATCACGTGGAAGGACTTTGTCAATAACTACCTTTCTAAAGGAGTGGTAAGTAATGTGGGTCACAGTTCTCAAGATGGAATGCGGTTGTGTTAGGCCACAGAGTGGTCAGCACTTACATAACTAGCCACACTTGTCCATCATAAAATGACTTTGCATACTGATATTTTTCTTGAAAGCTTTAAAAAATTTATGTTTGTTTGTTGACAGAGGTTTCTGTCCCATCCAGTCCTACAGCCATTCAGTCCCAAAGAAACACACAGAGGTCTATATTAATTATAAACTGGTTGGCCTATTAGTTCAGTCTTTTTATTAACTCTTACATCCTATAATAACCCATAATTCTTGTCTGTGTTAGCTGCATGGCTTGGTACCTTTCATCAGTGAGGCATTCTCATCTTGCGTCCTCTGTGTCTGGGTGACAACTGCAGACTGACTCTTTCCTCTTCCAAGAACTCCCCTGTTCTCATCGCCTCACCTCTATTTCCTGTCTGGCTATTAACCAATCAGCATTTTATTAAAAGACCATTGTCCCACAGCATACCCTCTACTTTTTTCCCAAAACAAGAACTCTGAATCTAATCTCCTTTGTTTTTTCCCCAGACCATTATCTATAACAACTTGTAAACAACACTCTAAAAAAAGACAAATACCCATAATCCATTTTTTGGGAATGCAGGCGTAGTTTTCCAGGCTGCTTCTTGGTGATTGGGGTCGCTGATAATCTCATGAGGATCTAAAGAAAATTTAGAATTATGATCAAGTCCTGACTGGAATATTATGTGAGTCTTGATTATATCAGCCAGCAGTCTTGAAACTGTCCTGGATATAGAACTCAGATATCTGGGCCATCTGCTCCTTTTAGAGATTTCTCAGGGTATTTTCTTTGCTCAAACCTGATTTTTCTTAACGCAGAATGAATCCACAGTCCCTTATATCCTGTGGAAACAAATGCAAAACCTCTCCAAAGTAACATATCTTTTGTCTTAAATTTTGAGTCATGGCATTTTCAAAATGTATATGTTTGATTACTCCAGCATTTATATTCAAATGTCTTTTAGCAGCTGTTGCTCCTTCCTCAGCCATCAAACAATTCAAATACAACACAATAACATACAGTATCCAGACTCTCTGTGTATGGTCCATCTTTATGTGGCTTTATTTTAAACTCTATCTCTTTTTTTATTTTTAATTTTTAGTTTTTTGAGACTAGGTTTTTCTGTGTATCTTTGGCTGTCCTGGCACTCACTCTGTAGATCAGGTTGTCCTTGAACTCACAGAGATCTGCCTGCCTCTGCCTCCCAAGTGTTGGGATTAAAGGTCTGTGCCACTACACCTTGAACTCAGAGAGATTGTATGCCTTAGCCTCCTAAGTGTTGGGATTAAAGGTATGTGCTACTACACCCAACTATTCTCTTTCTTTTTTATTTTTAAGGACTTTATCCTTTTTCTTTTCTCTCCCAAGCCTACATATATTTTTAAACTCACTGTAAACCATTTAGAGGTTTTCTTCATCTTTACTATATATCTCTCTTTTTCTGACCACATGATCTTTAATTTGCTAAGCAATATGACTTTGACGGCTGGATCCACTTCACTCCTTAGCTTTCTGAGAGTCTAGCCTCATGATGGAGGTACTGACCAGAGCCATGTTTATTGCCACAACTCTATGACGTTTCAAGGTCCCTGTCACCACCAAGAAGCATGCTGTTGGCTATTCATAAACACCATTTAAGTGTTTGCTGGTAGGTCTTCTATTTTAAGTAGTCTGTCTCTTTAAAGACTTTACCCTTTTTTTTAAGCATTAACTTTATTTTAATATTCTTTTTCTTCTCTCTCCCAAGCCTACCTATGTGTATCTAACACTATGACCCATTTTTATGTCTGAATCTGTCCTATTGCATTGTCCTTAATTTTCTACTGTCTTGAAGAGCTTTTAAAAAATGCTAAGCAGCTCAGTTGCAGCTGCTCTGGATGTTGGCTCTGCCTCCTTCCAACTTCAAAATGATGGACGTACCATTTCTGCTAGGTCTGGGGCCACCAGGCAGGAGCTGCGCTCAGCAGTCCAACCCAGAGAATGAGCGTGCAACACATAAACAGTTTTCATCTGAGTTACAATCAAATCTGCCATGTAGAGCATAGCGTAGCCTGGAAACATCTCTGTGTATGGCTGCAGAAATCTGCCATGCCTCCTGCCTAAGCCTGATCCCGCCATCTGCCCAGGCAGGGAGAGCTGAGTCATAGGCATGGTCTCAGAGTACTTTCTTCCCAATCCCCAGCGGGCACAGAAACATCCAGTCCCACAAAAGCCATTGAAATGCTTAATAGCTGGAG
>JAQHUG010000445.1:10304-28480 GCA_028555095.1 Dicrostonyx torquatus | reverse complement strand
ACACACACACACACACACACACACAAAGTTTTAAAGTTTGAACAGTTATCTTCTGTGAATACATAAAGCCTTCCCTGAGCTATACGTTTATTAAGTAAAACAACTCAGTGCTCGGGTGGGCTACCTCTTTAAGGTGTTGGTCAGGGAGGTCCCTGAAGCCCCCAAACTACACAGGCTACTGCACTGTTGCTGGTTGCCCACCAGAACTAGAAAGGAAGCCCCTAAGGCTGCAGACGCCATGTGCTTTGGTGGAGGACTTAAGAGAAAACAAACCGGAAGCTGTCTCCCTGCTAACCAGCTTTCACAGTGCTGGGAAGTGTTACGAAGGCTTCAGAGGGGAGAGATGATACCGATGGTCTTACTCTGCCGTGGACACTGTGTATTACCAACCTGCCAGGCAAGATGTGCCTGCCCACTTTCCGACTGGATGAGGCCCATTCCATAGGAGGGAAGGGTATCATGTATGGTATCGTGGAAAGTGTGGCTCGGGACATTACAGATCCTAGTGGAGAAGTTACTATTAAGTACTGACATCTAAGGCCATAGATCAGTGCTGCTGTCAACTCTGGGCAGAGAAAAGTCTTTTGTAGTGGATGACAGTTACTGCAGACTTGGAACTTGTCTAAGTGCTGAGAGAAAGTGACTGCTGGATGTTTAGCCCTAACTGAGGTCCATCATCCCCTCCAAGGCTCAGGGAACACAGAGGAAGAGGGAGCAGGATGAATTCACAAGCCAGAGGAAGGGGTGGAGAGTTGGGAACTGTCATTGTCTAGCTATGGCCTGGCTGTTACACTCTGGAACTCTTAGCAGTTAGAACCACCTGCACAAGATTGGGCCTGTCACCAGTCCATCATGGAACAGGGAGGAGCTTATGAGACCCAGCCCGCTCCTGAAGATCTACAGGTAGTTAACGGCTGCTAAGGCAGGAGAGAGGCATTTTCTTCAGTGATGTAACCACTGGTGAGATGCCTGGGCCTTGGTAAATAGTCCCTCACCCTAAAATAATTCTTGTAAAACTCATTGGTTCAGAGAGAGGGAAGTAGGGGGTGGACAGACAGACAGACATGTAAGGAGGAGGACAAGGACACTAGATGGGAAGAGAAGCACCAGAAGTTGGAAGGGGACAAGAGAGGGCAATGAAGAGTGAACATGGCCAAAATATGTTACATACATGTATAAAAATGTTATAATGAAAGCCACTGTTATATATATGCTAATGAAAAACTAAGACAAATAAACAAACCAAAAATCAAAACAAACCCCAAAAATTCTCATATGTCTGGAAACAGAACTATAAAATAAAGTCAATATGATAAGCACAATGTAAGTAAATAACTAGTTCTTTATCATGAAAACAAGAATCTCATATTTACTGATTGTACATGTAAGTCCTTCTGGGGAAAGAAAACTACAGAACAGTCTAATGAAATGATTTTTAATACACATTTAAGAAAGCAGAGGCTCTTCATATTCCTAAGGAGACACGAGGACTGGATGGTTGTTGAGGTAGCAGTAAAGAGAACAGAAGCAATCAGTTTCCTTTCCTAAAAATGGAAGGACTAGGGCCTGGGCTTGGCAACTTGGGGTTGACAAATGGCAGTGCCTTTCAGCTGTGTGAGAGTGACCAGGGCATGCCTCCGAAGAGGGCACTCACCTGTGTGAAGGAAACCGCTTTCGCAGCTCAGAAACTATCAAGTCTTCTACTCGGTGATCTGTCTCTGTCACCAGATCCGCAGCGGAGGTTTTGGTTGAGACACGCTTTTCTTCACCGAGGGCTTTCCTGATGATCTGAAACAAGAGCCCGGCTGGCTGTGAGAACTGTGGGCTTCCTCCTCCCTCTGTTTTTGGGGACTGGCTGGCTTTGGCCAGGGCCTGCAGTTACCCTCCTCCTCCTTCAATGAGACATTGTATCATTCCAGGCTCTCAAGACTTCTAGGAACTGTAACCATACCAAGACAGACTCCCTACCTGAGACTCTACATTCAAATTCCATTTGAAACTCTACTCTGGAAGAAAGGTTTTGAAAAAGGCTTCAATGTCATCAAGGGGAACTCCTCAAAATAAGACAGCATGTCACAGGTTTGCCAACTAGAATTCCGTGATTTCAAACTGGCAAGATCTGTGTGTAAAAACTTCCCTCTGATTCACTTCACAAATCACACAGACATGGTGTGCCTCAGAATGCAGGCTACAAACGTCCCCACGAGAGCCGAACTGTCACAGGAACCAAGGATGGCTCCTGATGCTGTTTGCACAACAGCACCAGCTGCCCAAGGGGCACATCAAAGGGACCACAAATGCAGGCTCTACAGCTGGGCAAGCTGCAACACATCTGGACTGAACCCACTGTAAGGGTAAGGCCTGGTTTAGCACCATTTCTGTTGGCCTGGGGTAGTCCCAGAAACCTCTAGAGACCTGAACAAGAAGAAGTCAGCAGTTGGTCCATTGCTGAATGTTTCAAAAGGATACATTTCAGCTTGTGAGAAAGTGCCACCTCCAGTTCTATCTAGGGCTGTTTTATCCAAGTGTTGTCTAAAAATGGATAAAAGTGGCGGTCAGGAAACCTAAATAGACTGCCCTATTCCCTCCAGAACCAACTACCTCACCAAAGCATGTATTTCTCCAAAGTGCCATGTGCCATGATGACTTTAATCTCCAGGATCTTCGTAAAGGTGGAAGGAGAAAAGTGAGGCACAAAGTTGTCCTTTGGTCTTCATATGTGTATCATGGAATATATATATATATACACACACACACACACATATATGTGTGTGTATGTATATATACATATATATATACAGACATATATAAGACATATATATATGCCCCACCCCCATACACACATTCATAATAAATTAATAAAAAAAAGTACTACCCAGACTGGCTACTCAGATTTGATACCCTTTGTTCATTTATGACAGTCCACAGCATCTGACAAGCAGTACCTGGCCACACTATGTACTAATGGTGCCTAGGGGGAGCCCACATTACTGTGTACTAAAGACACCAAGGTTGAACCCACACGCGTATATACTAATGATGCCAAGGTGGAGAGGTCTTTAGTGGGGAGGAGGGCCATAAATAAATTACATTTCGCTTCTGTGTTGTGTGTGTGCCTGGCCATCTGTGTGGACACACACAAGCCACAGTGTACATGGGGAAGACAGAGGAAAATCTGCAGGAGTTGGCATGTCCCGGATATCTCAGATCCTCAGGCTTGGCGGCACTCATCTATCCGGCCCACAAATGGAATCTTAAAGAAAACAGAAACATGACATCTAGTGGTCCCTCCTCTCTGCTTCATTGTCCTTCCTAGAACTGACCTATGATGAGCCGACCAAGGGGATGTTATTTTTGAATCTGGGTTCCAAAATTAACAGATATCCATGATTGATTTGAGATGTGATGGGCAATATGAAAATCCAAGAGGCCACGTAAAGTCCATTAACGTCAGCTTGCCACTGTTCATATCCTGCCGGCCTCCAACATGCACTGCTGGGCTTCCTGTCTTGAATTGGCAATATCCTGCCAATTACCACCATGCTAATTCTCTTACAACACCCATTTACACACAGTGCCTGTGTAACCAACCTCCACGGTACTCAAATTCAACACTCTTCACTGTCTAGCTCACACAGGAATCCCAATTCTGGGCCAGTCCAGGCAGGCCACTTGGCACTGTGTGTATATCTTATACAGGGAAAGAGGTTCAGCGTGTGGGTGCAGCCAGTGTATCTGGGTGATGTGTATGCTGCAGTGGGGGAGGCAGGAGAAAGTAAGAACAGGGGAGAGAGACCCATCTCAAGAGTCTAACAGGACCACACAGCACCAGCTTCCGAGATCTGTTGGAAGAACATTGGTTGCTGGGTCAGGGTTGGGTCTAAGATCAACATTTCTGGCAAGATTCATCATGGTAAGGAGGAAGGGCAGTTTTCATACCTTGGAACAAGGAGGGTCACCAAGAGGATGGGATAGTCTCATTTGGCAGGTGTGTGTGTGTGTGTGTGTGTGTGTGTGTGTATGTGTGTGTGTGTATGTGTCTGTGTGCACGCAAAGACATCTCCATTTTGAAGCCAGTACCTATGGGACCTGCTTAAGAGGAAGCAGCCATGAAACCAGTTAGCCCAATACACACCCATCTGGCCTCCATGTAGAAAATGGATTAAGGATTAAAGACAAAGATCTGAAAACTCCCCAATGGCTTCCTACTGCTGCCGGTAGGACCCCAAACACAACACGGCCAGATCCTAGCCAGCCTGTCACCTCACCTTCCACGGGTTACCATATCAAGCTGCTCTCTTACATCTGTCTCCGACTTCCCTGCTGATCGTGGCAGAATGTTCCTATCCAGGGCCTTTACCGTCTGGTCCTCCACCTACCTTCTCCCTACCTGCTGGCCATGCTGCTCCCATGGCAACATGAGCTCCACGACAGCAGAGGCTCCCTGACATTTTACCTAGCTGCTTGTTTTCTCCTCCAGCACAGAGCTGTGGGAATGGAAGGACAGAGAGTGCCAGAGTGGTTCCTACCACGTTCTTTCCAACAGGACCACTGATGTCTGTGTAAACACTGGCCACCCCAGTGTCTTGTTCTCTTGCCTCCTTTTCTGGTTGTGCTAACCAAGGTTCCAATGGGCCCAGAGCCTGCTATCCTCCGGGCCTTCCTAAAACATGGCCTCATCTACTACCCTGCTTCCAAAGCCCAACTCAGTCTGCCTCAGACACTTGCCCCCACCAAAAGCAGCCAGCTGTACCTCCATAACCATGCATCTCCCCGAAAAGCACAGATGGCCCTCACTACCCTGGATGTCAAGGTCATAAGGGAGGAGTGCGGCAGCTTCTAGACTTGGCCTTAGGCATCTATCTTCCCTTCTTCCTTTTAGGAACAGAGCCCCCGTGTATCAGGAGGGCCCAGAGCTGCTTTCAAAGGTTACCCTGACTTCCCTCTTGTGCTGCTAGGTTTGTTAACCTCTGCTCAGAGGGTGTGGGTGGAGACCCCGCTGCAACTTCAGAGCCATAGCCTCAAAAAGACTGTGCTCCCCTCTTCACAAGTTTGTGATCCCCACTAATGACGTCCAGGACAGTCACAAGAGGCCCTTGGCACAGGAGAAAGGACCTTGGCTCCTGGGGGGTCCATAAGCACAGCCTCTCTCTGCGCCATATGTTAACTGCACTTCCTGAAGGCCAACAAGAGCCCCGCCTCTCATGTCTACCCTCCTCCTTCCCATGCTCTCCCTCTAAGGCTGACATTCTTCTATGAGGCTTTCAGTGACAGACCATCTGTGGTGGGTTGAGTGAGAATGGCCCCAACAGGCGCACACACTTGAATCTTGATTGCTTGGTCATCAAGGAGTAGAACTGTTTGAAAGGATTACAAGGATTAGGAGTGGCCTTGCTGGAGTAGCCCCTGCCAGGCCTAGTGTTGATCTCTCTCTCTCTCTGCCTGTGAAACAGGATGCAGTTCCCAGCTACTGTTCCAATGCCATGCATACGGCCATGCTCCCACCATGGATAATGGACTAAGCCTCTGAAACTGTAAGGAATCCACCAATTAGATGCTTTCGTTTCTATTCCAGTGAAGAGACACCATGACTCTTTTTATTTTATTGGTTTTTCGAGACAGAGTTTCTCTATGTATCCCTGACTGTCCTGGCACTCACTTCGTAGACCAGGCTGGCTTTGAACTCAAAGAGATCCACCTGCCTCTGCCTTTCAAGTGCTTGGAATAAAGGTGCTCACCACCGCCGCCCCTCAGCAACTCTTTTTCCTTTTTCTTAAAGATTTTATTTATTTATCATGTACATAGTGCTCTGCCTGCATATATGCCTGCAGGCCAGAAGAGAGCACTAGATCTCATTACATGTGGTTGCTGGGAATTGAACTCAGGATCTCTGGAAGAGCAGCCAGTGCTCTTAACCTCTGACCACCTCTCCAGCCTCCACTGCAACTTTTATAAAAGAAAAACATTTAATTGAGGTGGCTTACAGTGTCAGAGGCTTAGTCCATTGTCATCATGGTGGAGAGCATGGCGGCATGCAGGCAGATGTGCTGGAGAAGGAGCTGATACATGTTATGTAGGCAACAGAAGTAGACTCTAACAATGGGCGGTAGCTTGAGCATATATGAGACCTCAAATCCCACCTCCAGTGACACATTTCCTCCAACAAGGCCACACCTACTCCATGAGGCCACACCTCCTAATAGTGCCTTTGCGATTATGATGGCCAATTATATTCTAACTACCAGTGTCTCTTCACACTGGTCTCTTCACAACAGAACAGTGACTGAGATACCACTCTTCCCTCTGACTCAACCTGAAAGTCACCCTCTCCACAAAAGGCCTCCCATAGAGACCAGCATATGTTCCATAGGACTGCAGCACAATGAAACCTGAAGGCTCCCCAACTGCAGTTAGCATTTGGTGATGTCCCCTTCATTCTGTGTCCATCTCTCACAAGTGTGAGCCTCTGCATGGGTTGCCACACCTGAAGAGCCCCATGAACACTTGTAGATGGAGCAGATAAAGATGTCCTGCTGCTGTACAGAGCCACCCACTAACCACACCACTGAGTGTTCTTGTGACATCATGTCTAACCTCAGGGACATTTACAAGTTTGGTTTTCTAGTTCCAAATGACATACAGTTGAGTATGGAGCCCAGGGAATCTGTGAGCAACTTGGGCCTGGCCACTAAGACCCCAAGGCCATCCACAACCAGGCCTCACCTCACTACAGATTCTACAACAGTGATAAGCATGGATTGGGGGTGACATGTACTGTGGTCTTTTTTTTTTTTTTTTAAAAAAAAGCTGTTCATTTTTTGCCTTACTGTGTTACCATAGCTGCCACAGAGAGAGAATGTACCCCGTGTCCTCCAATAGTGGGACAGGTGTGTCTCATGCACTCCATTAGGTCCTGGTCTCGCACTAAGCCTTGTGCATGCCTTCTCCCGGTGCCACCCTTGTTTTTGGAGACAGGGTCTTGCTGTGCAGGCCAGGCCAGCATTGCACTGGTACTCTTTCTGCCTCAACTTCTGAAGTGTGGAGACTACAGAATGCAGCAAGGTAACTTGCTTTTTGTATCTTGTGCAGCAGGCCCGTCATACCCAGCTGGAAGTGTACTTGGCCTTGAGGCCACCCTGGGACCATTCCTTTCCAGGCTCTCTGGTTGTCCTCCTGCCTGCTTCCTCCCATCTGTCTCTCTGGACACAATGTCCCTTTTAGTTACTCCTAACTAAATGCTGAACCGTCACTGACTCTCCCAATCACACCTCAGCACATCTAGGTCTGGGCTGAGTCCCCCCCCCCTTGGTTAGTGGCTGGTAGTCATAGCATTTAACTACTGGGGAGGGGCAGAGGCACTGTCTGTCCCTTCCTTGGACTCAAAGCAGTAAGCCTTTCCCCTGAGCAGCTTCAGGACAACCTCAGTTTCCGTAGGCAGCATCTCCAGGATGGCGCCTGCCGGGAGGACCCACACATGGGGAAGCTCCACAAATACTTACCTTATCCATCTTCTTGCTTGTACCCACCTCCTATCACTGACGGGGCAGGAAGAATAAGCTACTCTTAATGACCAGAGCCTAAGTTCAGCAGCTACTGGGGACCCCGAGCCACAGCATCCTTGTCTGTAGGAACAGTGGCACTGTGTTCAGTACAGGCCAGGTGCCCATGCTGACCACCACACTCCCAGACTCCCACCACTTTCGGTTTTGTAAGAACACGGACCTGACAAAATTCAATGAAATAGGCCAGAGACCTATTTCAAACATACCACGTGCAAATGTCAAGAGAGGGCTAAAATCTGAGGTTGAGAAAAATTTGATTTCTGGGGCTGGCTCTACATGTTTTTGTTTTTGTTTTGTTTTGTTTTGTTTTTTAAAAAAAAGAGGGACACAAAAGAAAATTTAACTCCTAAATCTCCCACACCGAGAGGAAGGTGATAGACCGTTTTTCAGTTGAGTGATGAGATTTAAAGACCTGCATCCTGCTCTGCAGCCATGGCTAAGCTGCAGTGGGAGATGGGAGTGTATGCTGAGTACCAGCGAAAGCCCTTTCCCATGACCCCTTTCCCTTAATCTTAGAGGTTTTAATCACTCTACCAGCAACAAGTTAAGGCGCACTGTTATGTTTTAAGCCCTTTTCCACGACTCTTTTCCCTTTATTCTCAAGAGATTTTAATCATTCGACGAGCAACAAGTTAGTGTATGCTTTAATTTTTTTTTTTTTTTACAGTTACTATCTACAGCGTGTTCTTTGGAGACCTCCTGGCATGACTCTCTCCCCTCTCCAAAGAGCCGTCGGTTAATGTTTAATATATAAAATGTGGACCTAAGTCACTAAAGTCTGAATTCCAAACTCAAAAAAGAAAGGTATGTATCTCCTTTAATATCAGACAGCCTAAGCCAAGTGCCTACTCTAGCCAAGCACGCACCTCTCTTGCTCATGCCCAGTGGCTGACCCTGCAGGGCTCATCTTAGGCTTAGGCCAAGGCTTTCTCAGCTCCTGGATTCCGAACTTTATCTCAGTCACGCATCTTCATATGCACTCTTATCTGGATCCCGTGTGTCCTTTCCTCCATCCTCCTGAGCCCATCACCTAGTCTTCTTGAGGATACAAATTAACATGACATCTTTCAGGAAGCTGTCCCCACCTCTCAGGTCCTCTTGTGACCTCCTCTGGGGTCCTTTGGCAGGCTTCTGTGACCAGTCTCTAGCCACTGCAAAGAAACCCCTGGCGGGCTGGAGAGATGGCTCAGAGGTTAAGAGCATTGCCTGCTCTTCCAAAGGTCCTGAGTTCAATTCCCAGCAACCACATGGTGGCTCACAACCATCTCTGTAATGAGATCTGGTGCCCTCTTCTGGCCTGCAGGCATACAGACAGAGTATTGTATACATAATAAATAAATAAAAAAAAAAAGAAAAGAAACCCCTGGCAGCACTCACCAGAGACTAGGAGCAAGCAGAGATAGCAACACTGGGGTCCTGAGACCGACTCAGCCTGGGGAAACCAAATCCTCCCCTCAACTCCCAGGAGAAGGCAGCTGCAGACCAGCTGAGGCTGGGAGAGAGGGCTGGCCAGGACCCCCTCTCTTCTGCACCCTACTCTGTTCCCAGCGCCCAGCGACTTTACTCAGTTTCCACCTACCTCAGTGCTGGGGTAGGGGTGGAAGCAGAATGCCTGCAATTGATCGCCAACTTTACACTCTTCTGGCTACCCAATTTTAGCCTTGTCCTTCCCCAGCCCCCAGGACTTATCGCCACTGGCAGAGCTTCCTTTGAGTTAGCAAAGGACCACCTCCGGGCCTCAGAGACCAGGACTGGCTCTCCGCCAGCATTTCCTCAGGTGAGACCAAAGAGGAATTCTACCAGACTCCCTACGTGCCAAGAACTACAGGTACCAGGCACGGAAGCAAATCTTCTCTCTGTGGAGAAGGTTCTCCGTTCCCATGTTTCTCAGACAGTGCTTTGTTAGCAAAATGAAGTGTGCGAAATACAAAGAGGGATGACCCAAAGTCCCTTAGCCCCTCCCCTTTGGTCGGGGCTAGGAGGGGGAGGAAGCAGGGGCAGCTCACACCTGTCTGTAACTCCAGTTCCAGGGGATCCGACACCTTCACACCAATGCACAAAAAATAAAGCTAAATAAATTATTAAACAAACCACGATTTTGTATAAGGAGATCAACAGTTGGCTTCTCAGGTGCGGTCAGGAACCTGGAAAACCGGCACAGTTTCTGGGTCCACGGTGCCTCACAGGGACACTCTGCCCTTAGGAAGGCTCGGTGTGCGGCTCTAAGGTGGAGTACTTGCTGGAAACCCTAAGTTTCAGCACTAGGGCAGCTGGCAGGGAGAGGACCAAATGCTGGGAAGAGTGGCAGCATTTTCTCAAAGGCTGGCTCCTTGGGGAAGCAGGGCAAGTGAGGCAGGGACTGAAGCAGATGGGGAGACCGTGGAAATGTGAGGTCACCACCCTTTCTCACCTCCTCAGTGGCAGATGTCTCAGCCCAGGCAGGAGAAAGGAGCCACCAGGACGAAGAGGTCATACAGGGGCATTTGGGACTCTCCTGAAGAGACCCAAGGAGCCCAGCCCGGGGTGATGGCGTCCTGTAGGCTGACCCAACCTCTCCACGTTCACATCTCCTTCTCTCCTGCAAGCCGGATCCACTCAGTCTCTTGGCTGAGATGCACCACACACTTGGAACGGCCGCACACCTGCTCCGCTCCACCCGCAGCTTCCTGTCTCCAGACACCACAAATCCGGCAGGCAACCTGATTTTCAGGCCCACATCCCTGACGCCATCCTAGCACCCCTTTCCCTCATGACCTACACCCAACCCAAACTGTCACCTCAGCCTTCAAAAATCAGTCATTTTCCACCACTGCTTTACCCAGCGCTGTCATATTCGTGTGGGATCCACACAGCAGCCAGGTGGGGTCTGCCTGTTGAGCTGCACATAGGACTCTACAGAACAAAGGGCTAAAGTTCCCAAGCTGCTTGACACGCGTTGCCTGGTAAATGAACTTCAGTGTTTTAGTGCTGCGGTTTTAAAACAAATAGTATCAAAGAAGTAACATGTACAAGATATTTGAACCAACAATGAAACAGTCTCAACCCCCCCAGACCACCTTCTGCAGGTACGCAGAAGCCAGTTACTGTGACTAGATCTGACCTGTCCCTTTCATCCATGACCAACTCTCTGTCAGACCTGGCATCTGCTGGTACTGAAGAGGGTGTGGTCAGATTGGGCAAGCACATGTCAGGAGACATACCTAGGTCTGACGAGACCTATCTGTGTGACGTACGTGCAGGCATTATCCGTTTGTAAGTTATTGTTAGCCAGCCGGAAAAGGACGGCTTTCAGACACGCTCTGCCTGTTCACCACACCAATTGGTCTGGCCCGCTGTCACCATTACTCAGTACAGAGAAAGGAGTATACCCGTATGGAGCAGCCGGCACCAGAGAGGTGTTGACTATCGGGATGTGTGAGGTTTTTAATGCACACAGTTGGGAGCAGGCCTCTTCAACACTCTTTTCTATAGTACAATTAATATATAAAATACAGCAGCACTAAAGAAAATTTAAAGTTCTCAGTTGACAACTGCAAAATTTTAAACTATATTATCATAATTTTTCTAAGCCACCGATAATAAGCTCAATTTTGCAGTTGGAAAAGCTGTTTCTCTTTCTATTCCCCTACAGAAAATACTACAATGAGCTGGCATCACAGAGCACACCTATAATCCCAGTATTGGGAGGCAGAGCTAAGGGGATCAACCATAAGGTCAACCTGCACTAAATATGGAGACTGTCAGTAGGGAGGAAAGGAAAAAACAGAAGAGAGAGGGCTAGGGGTGTAGCTAAGTGGTAGAGCATATGCTAGAGGCCCTGGCTGGGGTCCCCTGTAAAACACACATGCATGTACCTATCCGCATGCACGTGTACTCGAATGCGCGTGCACACACACACACACACACACACACACACACACACACACACACGAGGCCTCTTTAGCAAGTGAGTGACTTCTGAAGGGCAGGAACAACTCCAGTAGACTAAGGATAAACGGGGAGGACAAAGTAAGGGGGAGGGGAGGGGGACAGCAAGTCAAGGGGCATCTCTGGGCAGGGAGCTCTCTCAGGATGGAGCAAAGGGAACTTGAGAGGAGATAGTGCAATCTGGGGACACTGGACAAATATCTTGGGAGCTCCCTCCCTTTGAGGCCCTGACCCTGTTGCAGACAGCACCCAGACCCTCAGCTGGCGATGGAGAGTAAGTAGCCCATGATAAACCAGCAGAGCATTGGCACAGGTGGAGCCCGTGGCTCAGGAGGATTCAAAGATGTCAGCCACCGTTTCTCTGCCCTCACCGGGCTGCCTTGCTACAGGCTGCTTTCTCGGGTCAGTACCTGATTCCTACAGATCATTTAGAGTATCTTCCCCTCTTTACAGGTTAGTTACCACAACCTTGCATGTCTTCTGTTTCTCTCAGCCTTTCCCTCGCTCAATGCCAGCCAGGCAGGAAGCCGCTAATTCCCAAGAGGGCGCCCAGAGTCCTGAGCTCCCTGACCAGACTCCTAATGTCAGAATCTTTATTTCACCGCCTCTTTTTTTTTTTTTAAAAGCTTTTTTTGCTGTTGGGAAATTGCAAAAGCACCAATCTCTTTGAGTTAAAATGTACAAAACCCTTAAGAACTGTGCCTGTGGTACTGCAAACTTCCGATGAGCACCGCTGAACAGGAAAAATGACTTAACCCTCCATTCCTTTTAAGACTGAAATCTGAAAGGCCACAGAACCTGCAACTCCACTCACCAGCTTTCACACAGCAGTGCCTAAGTCCTAGTTTCTCAAAGTCCCCAGGGGGGAAAAGGCTTTAGAGCGGAGGCTTAAAGTTCCTCCACTTGCTGACATCGCTCTCTCTAGAAGGATGCTCTTGTTGGAACAGAAACGAGGAGATGGGGGAGAGGGCTGCCACTTCCTGCTCCCAGAGGATCTATTTTCTAGGGTGAGGGTTTGCTCTGAGCCTCAAGCTTCATCAGTCGTCTGGGAAGGGCTGGACTCTCCATAATGCACAGGGTAATTTCAAAATATCTGTTCTTCCGGTTGTTGCTATGTTGGGATGGCTTTGTACATGTACTATACCACTGGGCTCCATCCCCAGCACCATGGCAACACCTTTGAATACAGACATCCCCTTTTTTGTATTTTCAGATACACCTGAATATAAAGTCCCCCTTTTTTTCTGTGCACAGCACTACGGTAACTCCTGCCCCCCCCCCCCCAGTCAGCAGTATGCAACCACGTTTTAAGGAGCAAAGCGCGGTGCAAGGCCTGCTCTGACGTCCTGGGGAGCCAGTGCACATTCACCCCACCAATGTTCTAAGTTCGGCGCTACTGAAGAGACTGAGGAACAGTTAGGGGGCGAACACAAAAATGAAAAAGAAAAACAGAGACTCCACAGTTAAGTTTTCAAACCCAGTCTGGTTTTCTTCAGCTTTGCGCTGGTTTCCATCCTTCCAGCAGTCTAACGAGTTCCTCCTGAACTCGGGTCTGTGCCAGTCACTCCCTGGAGGCGCTCTCAGGCTGTGAGCCTAGGCTGCCTGGGCTCAGGATGCCCGGAGAAGGACAATCAGCTGCAACCCAGCCAGAGGTCCACGCTCCTGGGGTTGAAACAGGGGCCTCGACAATCTGGCTGCAGGACTGGTCCTTAAAAAGAAGCAACTACGGTATTCTAGCCTGGGAGGGACGTTTGCTTTCCAGGTGACTAAAACGCCAAGGTCAAGTACCCAGCAGTTGGCCATTCCTTCGCCAAACGAGGAGAGCGTCCCTCACGCTTTCCCGAAGGCTGCGTCCTTCTTGCCAAGGTGGTGACCCATGATCCCCATGCTCACCTCCTCCCGCTGCAGGGGAGTGAAGAGCCAAAATAGGGTGCACCCCTGAAACAACACAGGCCCTGTCCTTGCAACTCGCCCCGCTCCCGCCCACGCTGCCCATCTCGGGGGGTGCCTCAGGGCTAGACGCGGCCACCGTGCTCACCTGTCCCGCTCGCAACGCCAACTGCACCGCCACTTCGAAGCACTCGTCCCAGGGGCCCACTCCCCGCACCGCCTCCTCCTCCTCCTCGCTGCTCGGCTTCATCACGGCTTCGCCGGGCCCCGCCACCTTCAGCTCAGTTCCGCGTGCTGCGGCCGGACCCGGGCTCCCACTTGATGCCGCCGCCAACACCAGAGGCTCCGCAGGCTCTTTTCGCGTTCCCGCCAAGCCGTGCCTCAGCCCGCGCGCCGTGCAGCAGGAAGGCCGGCAAGGAGTTGCAGCCCAAGTAGGCGCGCCTCGTGCCCCACCCCCTACGCCCCATTTGCCCCGCCCTCTCCCCGCCTCCTAATTCAAGACCTTGCCCCGCCTTTCATCCCCCCCAGGCCCCGCCTCTCATCATTAGTCCCTCCCCCCCCCAACAGCCCCCGCCCCGCGCCCTTTGTCCCACCCCTCACCGTTCGCTCCGCCCTCTCCCCGCCCCCACTCGCTCCCCACCCCGTGCTCGCCCCGCCCAGCCACGCGGTAAACCACGCCCACTTGTCGGTCAGTCCGGGACCAGCGGCTGCGGGGAGGGCAAGGTGGGCACTTCCAGCCCCCCCCCCGGCGGCTGGTGATGGGCGGCCTCAGTATATTCGTCTGCAACTGAGCCTCTGGCACTCATTCCCGAGGGCACGTATTGCCAAGGTGTCCCTCGGGTGTGAGGTGGGTGGGAGCCGCAAGCCAAATACCAAGACAGTCACCGGGGTTTGTAAACTCTTCAAACTCAAAACTTGTTTGGAGCACTAGCTGTGACTGTGATTAGAATTTCTTTAGAGAGGAGTGACCTTTTAACCTTGGGCGCTGAAGGCTAGTCCACGCCCTATAATGAAAATGCAAATACTAGGAAGGCATTTCCTGAATGTCCAAGAGTGTTAACTTCGAGTCTCTTTACCTACCACTTACATAAAAGTTGACCCAAACAAAATTAAGAAGTGCCTGCCGCTTCTCAAGAGTTTGGGAGGAGAATAAAAGTTCGTGTAAAAACGTTGACGGGACTTTTTGTTTTTGTTTTTTCTAATTTAACCTAAAGAAAGCAGTAAGCCTTTTTAGCTGGGGTCAGCTTGAAGGCTCTGCCTCATCTAGCTCATCCCATGGCACAGAAAAGGGAACCAAAGATTGTCCCGGTCAGCATGGGGCCGCTATGCTCCATCTTTACTCACTCCCCCCTCCCCCCCCCGCCAAGATAGCGTTTAGGGCTTCGGAGAAAAGCCCGGAACTGTTCTTGAATGCTTCTTTGATAAATGAAATGTGAGGTAGGCGAAGATGGCTCAGCAGGTATTTCCAAGCTAAGTTAGATCCCTGGGACCTACAAGGTGTTAGGAGAGAACCCACTCCGGAAAACTGTACTCGGACCACATGCGCACGCGCGCACGTACACAGGCGTGTTCAGAAATAAGTATACGTAATTTTAAAGTGGATGAAAAATGAGGACATGGCCACTGTAAGACATGGTTGAAGAGAAGGTTTATTGTAGAAATGAGGGTTCCCACAACCACAGACATCTGGAGAGTCCGTGCTGAACATAGCCAGTAGACTGACCCAGACCATACATGAGTGGGGGTGGGGGATAGCCAGGAGGTGGGGCAAGCAAACCAAGAGCAAGGCAGGTGCACAGACAGCCAGGAGCCAAGAGAACCAAAGAGGTTATGTAGCCAAAATGCCTGAGTTATATAAGGAAGAGAAACTGGGGGGTGGGAGGAGGGGAAACAGAAGCTCAGCCTCTCAGAGGGAGGGGTAGGGTAGGGGGCGGGGTGAGATGTGCTGAGAAGACTTGTCCAGGGTTTCTTTGAGAGGTGACAAAAAAATTAAAAAGTGGCCCGTGTGGAGCTGCTGATTTTCATTAGAGATTAAAATTAGGGATGCTATGGCCTAATCCCTTTAATCCCAGCACTCAGGAGGCAGAGGCAGGAGAATCTCTGTGAGTTCAAGGCCAGCCTGATCTATGGAGCTAGTTCCAGGACAGCTTAGGGGCTATACAGAGAAACCCTCTCTCAATAAAATTAATAATAATAATAATAATAATAAATTTAACTTTGGTCCTTACTCGATTTCTGAACATATCCACCCCCTTCCTATGATCTAATCTAGAAGTTCAGTTAAAACATGGTATAAAACTTTTATTACATATCTGAACCCATTTGTTTAAAATATTGATAACTTCCTCGTCTGACAAAGCCCTTAACGCAGATGGTGTGTTTTTTGACAGGTATGAAGAGTGAAGCCAGCCAAGTTTCTCTTTTATCTTACCTCCATTCAAGTACAGAATGGTTTTGTGATGATTTGTATGAATTAATATGAATTGTGCTTGACATTCACGCATTTGCAGCCCAGCTCCTGGGCTGGAGAGTTCAGGCTAGAGGGCATGGTATGCCAGCCATACCCTGTAACAGGTACTTTAGTGGCAGAGCTCATGTTTAGTCTGGGTATGGCCCTGACTCCTGTCCTCAGCATCAAAACCAAAACTGCTCACTCGTGCACCAACATAGCCTCAAGAGGCGAATATATCATGTACCATATAATTGATAGTGAATAAGTCTAAGTCTACTTGCCTTGAGTGCTTGAAGCCCTAAATCCCTGGCATTACAAAATTTAAATAAATTAATAAATCTGTTACTCACTGAATACTGAAATCAGCCTTTTATAAAGGATAGCACACCCCTTCCATGTAAATGGCAATCTCAGCGGACATGTGAGACAGCTCCTCATCCAGTGTGCCTCCTGCCCGTGTGTTACCACATCCAGAGGCTGGAAGCCATGCTAAACAACAAGCACGGCGTGCTCTGGCTTAAAAAACTCTTTCCCAACTTTCCTGTCCTTTGATGTCCCCAGGCTACTCCGCCCACGTGTGTGCCTTGGTCACCAGGAGGCCTCATGCAGAGTGCATGGGCAGGAGTCCAAAAGTCAGGGGATGGCAGTGTGCAAGGAAGGACTGTCCTTGTGTCCTTCTTGGGGCAGAGCAAAGGTTAAAGAAACAAAAACCTTGTCTCGAAAAACCAAAAAGAAACAAACAAACAAACAAAATGTCAGGCAAAGATTTCTTGTATCTATTTCTCTGACATGTTGCTTTGAAATTAGATATTATCTTCTAGGGGCATCTAGAAATTAGCCTGGACTTTATATCCACTTCTTAGTTGATCTCACCTATCTATTTATTTATTTATTTTATTTTATTTTTTTGAGATAGAGTTTCTTTGTGTAGCCCAGACTGTCCCAGAACTTGCCCTATAGACCAGGGTGGTCTCAAACTCAGAGAACCGCTTGCCTCTGCCTCCTGAGTGCTGAGATTAAAGGTGTGTGCACAGCCTGGCTAGACTCATCTTATTAGTGCATCCCTAGAAAGTGGATTCCTGATAATGTCTAAACATTCGTAACTTTATGTATAAAAAGTTCTTTGGGGTTGAATGTGACTATTCGGAGACAGAGTTTTAAAGAGATAGCTAAGTTGAATTAGAGCTGGCCAGGGACTGGTTGAAGTTCTTATACGAAGTGGGAATTTGTACATAGAGAAAGGCAGCCACCCACAAGCCAAGTAGAGACAATTCAGGAAAAATTAACTCTGTCTACACCTTAATCATGGACAAGCAGCCTCCCGAAGATCAAGAAAATAGTATTTGTGATGTCTAAGCCTCCTAGATGGGCAGTAGCTCAGTGCCTGCCTAGTATGCACTAGGTCCTGACTTCCAACCCTATCACCACAAATGTGCAGACCTGCCAGGCTATGGCACTGTGCTATGGTAGCTCAAACTGACTGACATGTGTGGATTTAAGGCGGTGTGCCCTGGGGATCCACACTAGGGGTGATAAGGGGTTCTTTTCCTCTGGCAAGTCTTACAATGGGGAGCCAGACCCCTTCCTACCTTCAGCTGGCCCAAGAGCCCAGAGTCATTAGTCATTTAAACTAATCGGCACCAGAGGTTTTACTAAATTAAGTCAGGTGGTTGCCTGCAAATGCTGTGCAGATCCATGCCACTCATGCTGGGTGTGGGCCTGCAACAGGAGCAGTTGGAGCCCTTTGCAGCTTTCCTCCAGAAGAGGCATTTGTTAAATAATTCTCCCGACGGTTAGTCCTTCTCTCACATATTTCCACTAGAAATCTAGAGACACTATTCTTCTTCTGGGAAAATCTCTCATAGCACCTTTCTTTCCCCCTCACGGAAGAGGGGTTAACAGGGCCGCCAGCCTCCTTCCTGCTGAGTGTAACATTGTTCCAGGTTCTCCCTGAGAACTCAATGCAGATCTTTCCTGGACTTGTCTTTTTTTTTTTTTTTTTTTAATTGCCCTGTAGTCACTCCTCAGTCTCCTAAATTTGTAGATCTTGGGTGCTATGAGATGGCCCTTCAATTACTGTCACTACTGCATTCCATTAAATTGAACTACAAGGCCTTAGTGTATGGTTTAAATAAAATGCTGCAGGTTCCCTCAGGGGCACAGTGTCAGAAATGCTGCAGTCCCCCAAGTGGGACTCAGGTCCCTGAGCAGCAGCAGGGAGCATGCTCCCTAGACCAAGGCGGCCGTGAAGGCACCTGGGTCCCAGGCAGGGAGCAGAGTGGTGGGTAAAAGACCTAGGGCATAGGCATGCCATGCAGAGTAAGTGGGTATTTATTTAGTGGGTT
>JAQHUG010000444.1:1253605-1263901 GCA_028555095.1 Dicrostonyx torquatus | reverse complement strand
GGGATCCTATTCTCTTAGGATGTAATCCGTGCTCAACCTAAATGTAGTAGGGAGGGCTTTGGACTTTCCACAGGGCAGGGTGCCTTGCCCTCTCTTAGGATTGGAGCAAGGTGAAGTCGAAGGAGATATGTGAAGGAAGTGGGAATTTGGATTGGTATTTTTTAAAGTAATAAAATAATTTTAAAAAATGAATATCAAGCAGCAGAATATGATTTCTGTCTGTTTCATGAACTCATCAAGCGCTCAAAGTATCAAACAAACAAATTAAAAGGTGACTAAAAATTGTTTTCTAAAGCAAGATAGTTATTGGAGACAAAGGTAACCTTAAATAACTATCATATATAAGTACATAAAATATCTACCAAATGTAAATAACACGTTTCATCTTATATAATAAAAAGTTTCGTGCAGGGCAGAGGTGGCGCATGCCTTTAATCCCAGCACTCGGGAGGCAGAGGCAGGTGGATCTTTGTGAGTTCGAGGCCAGCCTGGTCTACAGAGCTAGTTCCAGGACAGGCTCCAAAGTTACAGAGAAACCCTGTCTCGAAAAAAAAAAAAAAGTTTCACATTAGTAATAACCACAAAAAGTAAAGACAAAAAAAATATAAAAAAATCATACAATATGACCTTACAATAAAGACTATGATTAATAATCTTCTTAATGGACTATTTCACCTAACAATTGTAGAATACACTTTATCTAAAGGTACATGTTTACAAAACAGCTGAGTTATTCTCTAGCCTCCACACATGCATACATGCATGAATATGTGCACAATCACACTCACACATATACATAAAAATTAATTATGTACTACTTCATACTAACATAGCCTGCAGAAAATAGTTATATTTGCTTCCCTATCCTCTATGCTATTTAGACATCATAGACCTTATAAACTCTACAATATCTAATGTTTAAAAAAATTGTCATTATAATTAAATTTCTCCCTTCCCTTCCCTCCAAACCCTCCCTTATACCTCCCCACTACCCTTCAAATTCATGGTCTTTTTTTTTTACTGTAATTGCATCCATATATGCTTGTATATGTATATACATATGTATTTCTAAATATAACTTGTTCCGTCTGTGTAATGTTGATTGTATATATTTTTCAGGGCTGACCCAATTTGGCACTGAACAACCAACTAGTATGCATTACTGTAGGGAAGACTACCTCTCCCACTCCCAGTTTAACTCGGTTGACTATAGTTTTTTGAGTGGGGTTGTGGTCTTTTCCCTATCTGACTTGGCACATTTATTAGTGTCATCTTTGTTTGGCTCATGACTTTAGGCATGTACTTTCTGATACTACTNGAACATAACCCACACCTCCTCCCAAATTACAACAGATGGCTGAGCAAATAACCTGCCAACGTTCATCTAATCCAAAAGACACATATGATGGAAGAAGAACCAGCTCCCACAAGTTATCCTCTGCCCTCTACATAGGCACTGTGGCCTGCATGCATGCACATACACACACACACACACACACACACACACAAATAAACACATGAAATGAATAAATGTAATTAAAAGTTTTTAAAGAACTATATTGAAGCCATCTCTAAATCTTCAAAACAAAATGACAAATGTTTCAAAATTTTAGCTAATGCCTTTAAATTAATATAGAAAAAATTTTGGAAATGAATTATAAGACATTTTAAAATTACTTTCCTATTTATGAGTAACAAGAATTATTTCTAAATAAATGTTTGAAAATGAGTTTGTGCTAAGATATACCCCAGTAGCAGAACATTTGCCTAACACATACAATGCCCTAGGTTCAACATCTTGGACTGAAAAATAAATTGGTTATAATGAAAAACAGAACAACATAAAACTCTTACCTTGTCTCTCGTATCTTTGAGAATAGCTGTGTTTTCTTTTGCCAGTTTTAATTTTTCCTATTAAAAATAAATAGCAAATTATATATAACAATCAAGTACTAATACAAATTAAAACAAACTTGTCAAAATATTTCCTAACAACTATTAAAGAACAAAACTCATTTCTATAGAGTCCCTATTTGATTTATCTTTTGATTCTATTCCCTCTCTCTTGCATATCTGTGGAACCATTAGTGAATTTCTTTAGGTGCTTAATCTCAACTTTCTTACTTGTAAAATGAAATGGATGAACAAAAGTACAGAGTAAGGCACAGAAAAATAACTAAACAAAGAGTTGAAAAAATCCAAATCATGGTCTATCTTGAGAGATACAATCATCTTCTCCCCTAGATGTTAAAATAACTGAAATGATTTTTTGTATCCCATCACGAAAATACAATAAAACTAGAAATTTTAATAGCCAGAAAACTGCTAAGATTTTAGTACAGTGAGGGTTTATTTGTGTTCATTAAAGAAGAAAAACTAATTCAATCTCCAGCATCTCAAAACATAAAATAAACATAAAACTTTAAGAAAGCTCAGGTTTAATCAGGAAAATGAAAAGTAAAGACACAGAAGGATTTTTCTATTGAAACTATAGGATAAATGTTATTAGAGATGAAATAAAATCAATTTATTCATCGATTTAATTAATATTTATTAGAAATATACAAGTTTAAAAAGCAGCAGTAAGACATAATCCTAACCTTAAAAAGCACATATAATAGAACATATATGTTTGTGTGTGTATGAGAATACTTAAGTAAACTGACATTTGTGTGAAATTTTTCACAGAATGAAAAGGATAAAGGACTTGAATATGGAACAAAGTTAAACTCACTGAGACTTCAAGCTGAAACTATACTTTACCAGGCTGTTGCAGAGTTAATAGAACAGGTTTTGAAGTCATGCAAAATCTAACCAGATTTAAATTCTAACTATTGTACTCTCTTATGAAATCTTGAATAAATAACCTAACCATTACAAAAAAGAAGACAGTAAATATTACACATGTTAATAATTATTAAGCTAGATATAAATGCTCAGCAGAGTATCTGCCATACAGAAAGTTTAAAATTTGGTATTTTAAGTGTGAGTCATAGCACCCTGCAAACTTCAAAATACCATAAGGATATAAGATGTTTTCCTATAACTTTGAATAGTTTTTTAAAAATTCATATTAAATTTGCTATGAAATAGTATTTCCTTTTGTGGTATGTTTGTTTCCACTCTTTTTTTTTTTTGGTTAAATTTTATCATTTATTTTACATCCTGAGCTCAGTTTCCCCTCCCCCATCTATTCATGTTCCTTCCCCCACCCCCATCCACTCCTCTGTTTCTGTTCAGAAAGAGGCAGGCTTCCCATGGGTGTCAACAAAGCATGGCATATCAATTGAGATAGAACTAAGTTCATCCCTTTGTATTAAGACTGGGCAAGACAACCCAGTATGAGAAATATGTTTCCAAAAGCTAGCTCAAACATTAGGGACATGCCCTGATCCCACTGATAGGGGTCTCAGAAATGGACCAAGCTACATAACTAATTGTCACACATATAGAGACATCCACAGCCAAGCACTGGGCTGAGCTCCAGCGATCTTGTTGAAAAGAGACAGAAAGTATTGTGTGAGCCAAGGGGATCAAGGTCATCACAAGGGGAACCCACAGAAACAACTAACCTGGGTCCATAGGAGCTCAAACTCTGGACTAACAGCTAGGGAGTCTGAATGGAACTGATCAAGTCCCTCTAAATAAAGTATTTCCTTTTTTAAGAATTATTTTATTTTAAATTATGTGTACCTCTCCAAATTGGGTATGTGCAGTAGAGTGCAGGTGCCCACAGAGGATTTCCCTCTAGAGCTGCAGTTATAAGCAACTGTGAACTGCCTAGAGTGGGTATGGAAACTGAACTTGGATCTTCTGCAAGTAAGTGCATGCTTTTAACCTGAGAGTCATCTCATCAACCCTCAAGGTAATATTTCTTAAACTAATATATCGTATTAGAAAATATTTCAAAAAAAGAAAATATTTCTATTCTTGAAAGTATATATATAATTGTTAAGTGAAATGTGTTAAGATGTTTGTAGGAAAAATAACAGCATCGTTTTCTTACTATTAATTACCCAAATTTGTAAAATTATTTTAAGACATTTATAAAACACAGTATTGTACCAAAATCCTACATTTATATTACATGTAATGCCACAAAACCTACTTTTTCTTCCCTTTCTATTTCAAGTTGCTTATTCAGAGACACGAGTTCACTTCTAATATTAGATAATTCAGTCTCCTAAAGAAAAAGAAAAATGAAGTGTGTAAGTGCTTTTACATATTTCTCAAGACAATGAAACTGTAATCTAATGCTTCAAATAAATTCAACTCTAGAAAAAAAACTCAGAAAATGTCCTTTTAAAAATCATACATGTAGTTGGTTAGTGATGGCACATTCCTTTGATCCTAGTATTTAGGAAGCAGAGGCAGGTAGATCTCTGTGAGTTTGAGGCCAGCCTAGTTTACAGAGTGAATTCCAGCACAGCCAGAGCTACACTGAGAAACTCTGTCTCAAAAATCAAAAAACAACAACAAAAAATCATACATATGAAGGCTTAGGTGATGGAATATAACTAGACTCTATGTGAACAAGTTTCAAGTTTTTCATAGTTTTCCCAAGGACTAAAATAGCATATGTGTATATATATAACAAATTCACATACATACATATACTCATATTCTCTTACTCCACCCCACTCTCCTGTCCAAATATCAAAACTTTAAATTTAGTTTAGGTGACTTTTTAACACTTCTGTTGAAAAGACACTTATAATGTAAAAAAAAAAAATTGGGAAAGCATTCTACTAGAAAATAGGTAAAATCCTTTTAGATCTAAGAATGATTCTACAGGTCAAATCTCATGGCTCTACTTAGTATTATTCTTTTTTCTAAATGCTGGTATTTTAAGAGTTGGCTTTTATTGCTAATTGTTCTGTCTTACCAAAGCAGCCTTCACCGATGACTGTTCTTGTTCTCTGCTTTTATAAAGTCCTAATTCTGAGTCTCTTTCTTCAACAATCTTATCATATTGGTGCTATATTAAACAAAGAAAGCATTTTAGGCATACTAAAATAAAATAGATTATAATTTATAAGACTGGTACACTACACATTAAATATTTGAAGAAAACTATTATAAATTTGAGTGATTATGTATTTTAAGTTTTCATACATATTCTAACAACCTAAACAGTGAAACACAGACAAGTTTTGGACATAATCCAACATAATAACAAGAAATAGTTATTTTAGTAGAAACATTAAATTTCTTAATTTATTTTTTAAATTTCATAATTTAAGAAGTATAGCTGAGTTGGGTAAGCTACATGTCCACAAACCTATCACTCAGGAAAGCTGGGGATTGACTACCACAAGTTCAAAATCAACCTGAGCTACAAAGTGAGAGTCTTGTTCAATATGAATATAACACCAAGATGCCTTAGAAAAGTGACTGACTCCAGGGACAGAGAGATGGCTCAGTTAAAAGCGTTGGCTGTTCTTCCAGAGGTCCTGAGTTCAAGTCCCAGCAACCACAGCTCACAAACATCTATAACAAAATCTGATGCCCTCTTCTGGCCTGCAGGCATACATGCCAACAAAACACTGTATATACAATAAATAAATCTTTTAAA
Source organism: Dicrostonyx torquatus (assembly GCA_028555095.1). Taxonomy (NCBI): domain Eukaryota; kingdom Metazoa; phylum Chordata; class Mammalia; order Rodentia; family Cricetidae; genus Dicrostonyx; species Dicrostonyx torquatus. Next base: position 1,258,326 of record JAQHUG010000444.1, on the reverse strand, counting down.
AAAGAAAAGTTACTGACTCCAAATCTAAAACAGGAAACACAATACAAGCCTTGAAATTTTTGTCATAACAAAAATAAAAGCTATCAAAGACTACTCAAGTCAGTTCAAAAGAACTTGCCTATGGGTTTTAAGAGTCTCTCCCTAAAGTAGAAAGTAAAAAAAGACAAGATCGCCTGAGTAAACTGGGAGCATGGGGACTTGGGGGGGGGTGGTTGAAAGGGAGGAGGAAAGAGGCAGAGAGGGGAGCAGAGAAAATGTAGAGCTCAATAATTATCAATAAAATATTTTAAAAAGAGTCTCTCCCTAGACAAACTCAATACAACTTTTCAATATGGATTATAAACTGCACTAGACTGAAACATTCTGAATTTAAATCTATTAATTTATAATATAATATTTAAATTCTGCATTCAATTCTCTTTTTTTGAGATAAGATTTCTCTGTAGCTTTGGAGACTCTCCTGGAAATTCTTAATGATAAATTACTTCATAGTAATATTAGAGTCTGGTTCCAATTTTTAAATACTAATAGGTAAGGGCAAACTATTTCCTCTCCAAATCTGAAGGAAAATAAAGTTTACCTAAAAGAATTACTCAAACAATAGAAAAATAAAAGGCACTCACAACAAATATTAAGTATTTCCCCAGGCTAGAAATATAGAACAGCCATTAAAGGGTAGGCGCACAACCATAAATATAAGTCTTTCATCCATTTACTGCTTTGTTAAGAATTTGTTCAACATAGTAAATGTCAGTACATGTAGAATACTAATATTGAACATATTAATATCAGTAAGAAATACCCCGGGTATGTAGTTAATAAAAGATAGTAAGTGCTATGAGACTACTAAAGGAATTCAGAAAGCATGACTATTTCCATTTATTATGGAAATAATAATGACAAGATATTTACTAGAGGAAGAGGCACCTCAGATTGACTTTGAATGGTTAAGATCTGAACTTAGAGAAATAGAGGATCAATAATAGTTAAGCTATAATAAGTTACTGTTGTATAGAAAATAACTTCTTTGATAAATAAAAGACTACTTTGAATTCATCATTTTAATAGAACTATTCTCTAAAACATAATTTTTTATATAAGAAAGTTTATTGGGGGCTTACCATCGCAGATCGTTAATCTACTTCATAATAATGAAGAACATGGCAGTAGGCAAGTATGACAGTAGATCAGTAGCTAAGAGCTTATATCTTTATTTGCAAGCATGAAACAGTTTAAGTAATAATTTTATTATAATAAATTACCTTATGCTTTTCCATAAGTGCTACCATTTCAGCTATTTTATGTTGACATCGTAAATCAATTTCTTTCTGTAACTTTACCGCTTCATCAACTGTTGCTTTGGCTTTCTCAATCTATAAAATTAAAAAAAAAAAAACCAAAGTGTTTCTTTTTATTTATTGCTGATGGAACCTATACTAATTTCCAAAATATTCAACTTTCCTTTAAGAAGTATATATTCTACTTACATAAAATATAAAACTCAAACAGCAGAAAATTAGAAACAAAGTAGTAAAAAATGTATCACTTGTTTGGTTTATTTTAGTAAGTTTCAAAAAGTAAAATGACTATTATAATTACTTTAATATTTTTTTTGAGACAAGGTTTCTCTGTGTAGCTCTGGCTGTCCTGGAACTTGATCTGTAGGCCAGGCTGGCCATGAACTCAGAGATCCGCCTGCTTCTACCTCCAAAAGTGCTGGGAATAAAGGCATGTGCGACCACTGCCCAGCAAAAGTACTTATTTTTTAAAGCTAACCAACTAACGTTTTTAGCACAGTAAGTTCTTAACATATTTAGGTTTTTCTACCTCTCCCAAAAGCTTTTCTTCTGATATCTTTTTTACTTCAATGTCTTTCTGATAGTTGTTGGTCATTTCTTGAAATTTTTGTTTGGCATTTTCTAGTTCCAATTCTAATTTGTTGACCTGTAAGTAAAGAAAGTAACATTAATTTTAATAAATTATATAGATTACTCAAAAATATTTCATACTAATTTGTAGTTTTGTAAATCCTAAAATAGTCATGAAAATTATGAGTGAATCATTTGTTCACATTTTTCATATGTTGAGTGAGATGTGTTTCATCTTTCATGGTTTATCTTGACTCTTACTATATGATTATCTTAATTATAAGATCTGAACTTAAAGAAATAGAGGATCAATAATAGTTAAGCTATAATTAGTTATTGTTGTATAGAAAATAACTTCTTTGATAAAAGACTACCTTGAGTTCATCATTTTAATAGAACTATTCTCTAAAAATAATATATTATCTTAATATATATGGTCTTGCCAAGCAATATAAAATAACAGTCACATATTTTTGTTTCAAACCATTTTACTTTAAAATTACAAGTAATGCTCCATAAAAAATACATATAAGCTTCCACTGATATGTTCTATCAAATTATATCAACTTAAATCAAACTTTAAGTCCAACTTTGAGTAGCTTTCAGCCTTTCCTTCAAAGTGAAACATGCAAACATACTATACACATGAACTTACAAGTATTGAGACACAGGAAAAAAATGGTTCACCATGTTACATAAGGTGATAAGGAGTGGCTGTTGGAAGCAAGGCTAGTAAAGTAAAATTCATTGCAGCTAACCCACCCAGAAAGGATCTCATAAGCAACAATGCATTCCTTTGAGAATGTCTTGGAATTTACAGAGTAAACCTTGCAGTGCCCACAGGTTCCTTACACGGGCCTAAATCAAGATAATTCATTTGGTTAATATCAGTTAAGGTGCAACCTCTTTTCATGAAATCAAAGCAGGGGAAAAAAACACCTAGAAAAATTTTGCACCATTGGCAGGTGGTCTTATAACGGCTTTTTGGCATCTGTTATGAGTCTATTTCTAATCAAAGACTCCTTTCCACCAACATCCACAAGCACATTCATCATACATGTACATGGTTTATCATAACCAAGAGGAGGGAGCTTTCTAACAGATCAAGGTTTTTTTGCCCTGCTGTCTTTCTTTGCAGGATATTGCACGTTTTTGTTTTTTGGCTGTTGTTTGTTTCTTTTGAGACAGGGTTTCCCTCGATAGCTTTGGAGCTTGTCCTGGAACTCTGTAGACCCTGAACTCACAGAGATCTGCCTGTCTCTGCCTCCCGAGTGCTGGGATTAAAAGTGTTTGCCATCACCACCCAGCATATACATTTATCTATTATTTATTTAGTTATTTACTTTCGATACAGGGTTTCTCTGTAGTTTTGGAGCTTGCCCTGGAAATAGCTATTGTAGACCAGGCTGGCCTCAAACTCACAGAGATCTGCCTGCCTCTGCCTCCCGAGTGCTGGGATTAAAGGTGTGCGCCACCATTGCCCGGCGCACATTTATTTATAATGAGTTTCTATTTCCATTTTTTTCTACATTTTTGTTTTTTAGACAATGTCTCTTTATATAGCTCTGGCTGCCCTGGAAACTTGCCAGGTAGATCATACCGTCTGTGACTTACAAAAAAATACACTTGTTTCTGCCTCTGACTACTGAATGTTGGGAATAAAGAGATGTCCCAACATGGGCCTTTAAAAAAATTCTTTTTTTTNTTTCGATACAGGGTTTCTCTGTAGTTTTGGAGCTTGCCCTGGAAATAGCTATTGTAGACCAGGCTGGCCTCAAACTCACAGAGATCTGCCTGCCTCTGCCTCCCGAGTGCTGGGATTAAAGGTGTGCGCCACCATTGCCCGGCGCACATTTATTTATAATGAGTTTCTATTTCCATTTTTTTCTACATTTTTGTTTTTTAGACAATGTCTCTTTATATAGCTCTGGCTGCCCTGGAAACTTGCCAGGTAGATCATACCGTCTGTGACTTACAAAAAAATACACTTGTTTCTGCCTCTGACTACTGAATGTTGGGAATAAAGAGATGTCCCAACATGGGCCTTTAAAAAAATTCTTTTTTTTTAATGCAATTTTATTTTCTTTTTAATTTTCTCTTTTTTTCCTTTTTTAAAGTCATTTTTCCATACCAACTACAGTTCAGCCTCTCTCTCTTCCTCTTTTTTTCCCACCCCACCCGCATTCACTCTTCAAGCCTCCCATGGGGAGTCAACTAAGCCTAGCACAACAAGTTGAGGCAGGACCAAGTCCCTCCTCACTGCATCAAAGCTGAGTAAGGTATCCCAAAAGAGGGAATGGGCTCCAAAAAGCCAGCTCATGCACCAGGGATAAATCCTGTTTTATCTGACAGGGGTCTCACAAATTGACCAAGCCACACAACTGTCATCCATATTCAGAGGGCCTGAACCCATGCAGGTTCCCCAGCTGTCAGTTCAGAGTCCATGAGCTTACCTAGCTCAGATCAGCTCTCTCTGGGGGTTTCCCCATCATGATCTTGCCCCCCACCACCACTTGCTCATATAATCCCTCTCCCTCTCTTCAACTGAACTCCAGAAGCTCAGCCTAATGCTTGGCAGTGGATCTCTATATCTGCCTCATCCTGGATGAAGGTTCTATGACGACAATTAGGTTAGTCATCAATCTGATTACAAAAGAAGGTTGGTTCAGGCACCATCTTCACTATTTTTAGGAGTCTTAGCAGGAGTCATCCTTGTGGATTCCTACCCTGATATCCAAACTAGACAAAGACGAGTAAGAAAGAAAATTACAGAACAATCTTCCTCATGAACATTGACACAAAAATACTTAATAAAATACTGGCAAATTGAATCCAAGAACACATCAAAAAAAA
>JAQHUG010000444.1:1234004-1248563 GCA_028555095.1 Dicrostonyx torquatus | reverse complement strand
CCCGGCTCGACTACTAACTTTTCATGCATGGCTATTAACAAGCACATTTCTATTCTCACATTTAAGTTACTGTACATATTTATCCATAAATTATATGCATCATTTTCTTACTTTAAATAAACATAAAATTTTTTTAACTTTTCATCATTCTAACATAAAATGTTATAAAATAAATTTTAAAAACATAAATACAATTTATTTTAATGCTATCTACATATACATATATCATTGTTCATATTGTTCATACTCAAAGACTCTCTCCAAGGCAAAAGAAAGATACCATTCTTCCCCAATGTGCTCCTTTGTTTCTTTAAATTTTGTGTTATAATCATGTGTTACTCTTTTTAAAATGTTTTTATTAAAATATTGTATACTACATATGAAAATATTGGTGGCTGTCTCTGCATATACTTGAAGATACTTTTCTAATTGTAGTTTCCCTTTGTACCACTACTGTATTGGCTATATAATCAGTTATTTGACTTTTCAAAAAACGAATCCAGGAAAAAAATTTTCTTAAAAATTTTCACATGCACTTATTTGTTTGTTTACTTATTTGGAGGAAAAGACAGAGAAAAAGGATGTGTGTTTTTCAATAATTCCAGTATAGAGGTCAGAAGACAACTTCTAAGGGTCATTTTTTTTCTTCTACCATGTGGATTCCAGGGATTGAACACAAAATATCAGGTTTAGCAGCAAATTTTCTTGCCAGCTTTATTCTTTAAATGAGTATAAATTATGAACAGTATGTTCACTTTTCATAAATAATTTATACTTTAAAGTTCTCCTAGCCTATACTATAAGTAGATTTTCAGACTATAATACTCAGGTAATTTGAATGTTATTTTTAAAACAGTCTCTTAAGCTAGAGAAAGCTCAACAGAGAAGGTGCTTCCCTTGCAAACAAAAGGACCTGAGTTTGATCCCCAGAAACTATATTAAAGAGCAGGGGTTGTTGAGGCATGCTTGTAATCCCAGTCCCTTGGAGGGAGAGACAGGCAAAACCCTAAGGATTGCTTGTTGGATAGCCGAACCTACTTGGTAAGATACAGACTAGTGAAATACCAGGTCTTTTTTAAAAAGGGAAAAGGTGTATAATACAGTAGTTGTAGAATGACATCTGAGGCTGTTTTGGCCTCCACACACCCATATAGTATACATACATATGCACTCACAGAGGCTCTTGATGTAAGTGTGGTAGCAAATACCTGTAATCCCAGCACTTGAGAGTCAAAGACAGGAATATCAGCTAAGTGCCATCCTGAGGTATACAATTAAGACCTTGTCTCAAAAACTAAGCAAATTAATTTAAATTTTACAAAAATTGAAAAAAATCAAACAGCTTTTCTTTAAAATTTGTTTTCATATTTTAACCAAAAAAAAGTATAGTGGTTTAGTCATAGATATCTGTAGGTAACAGCTGCTTCTGAAGAAGAAAGCTGATCAAAAAAAGGCAAAATCAATCATTATGGGTAAGGCAAAGAATGATTTTTCTAAATCTTGAAAATAGTAAACAACTAATAATTTAAAATCTTTAACCAAACATAAGAAACCCAAAATTTCAATGTAAATAAGAATATACACACAATATTTGGAAATAATTCAAGTTACCAATGATTTTAAAAGAAAACTTGAAATACACATATACATACATACACAAACACACACATACACAAAGATTTAAAAAAATAATAGTAAAACTGCATATCAAGCCAGGCATGGAGTTATATTCTCAGCAACCAGGAGGTAGAGACAAGGAAGATCACTACAAGTTCAAGTCCAGCCTGGTTTACATAGGCTCTTCCCCTAAGACCTATGAACCATCTAGCTATGGATTCTTAGCCTTGGTAATGGTGCCACATATGGGTTCTATCTTGTGGAGAAATTCTTAAATCTAATCAAAATGTGGTTAGTTACTCCTATAATATTCATGCCACTACTATAACATATAATGGTATATAATGCCAGACTAGTCATTACCATGGCTTATAGAGATCAGGTGATTCCTATAGTGTGCATAGCATTTTTCAAGCACTATGAAATCTAGCCAATAAGGATAAAGCTTCCAGGTCTACCAGCTCAATTTTGCCATATTCTATAACTCAAGTATTTCTTGTCCTCAGCAAATAGTGTCTTACCATCAATTTCTGGAGAATAACCAAAGGCAAAGAAAATAGTCATGTTGGGAAGGGGAGCCTATGGAATCCCACTGGCCAATATCTTCAAAAGAAATACCCCATTCTTGGCAGTGTTTTTTTATTTGCTAACCTGTAGTGTCTAGTATGGCATTGTCCTCTCCACTATGGGGTAATTCTACTTAATCTCTTTTTAGATGTGTATGTAATTTAGGAAGCTTCTAAAGTAAAAGGTTTCCATATGATGTTATTAAAGGTCTTTAATAATAGTTACCCTTCCTATTACTCCCTCCTCTACCCTGTCCTCTCATCCTTATCCTACTTAATCCTTTCTGTCCCTTTATTCCCTTTTCTTTATCACATCATTCTATCTATCTGCCCCAGAAAAATCCCCCTAATCCATGGCCCTTTCCTGACTACTATGAGTATTCAAAATAAAAAAAACTTATTTAAAGATTCAAAGCTACAAGCCACATATGCGGGAGAGCATGTTATATTTATCTTCCTGGGTATGGTTTACCTCATTCAGGATGATTGTTTACAGTTCCATTCATTACCTATGAATTTCATAGTTTCCTTTTTCTTAAACTGAATCATACTGTGTAAACATATCATATTTTCATTATTCATTCATCAGTTAATGGGCACCCAGATTATGTTCTACTATTACTCAGCTAAATAGAGTATTAAACTGGCTCTATTACTTACTGCTAGACCCACAGTTAAGTGAAGCTCTTTTTGTAGTAGATGGCAGTTAACACAGAGACCCCCCATAACTCATTAACATGTAGAGAGTAAGAGGCTGCAGAGTCCTCAGTTCTAAATGAAATATCTGTATCATCTCCCAAAGCTCAACAATCATTGTGGAAGGAGTAGAAAGATAGTAAGAGCCAGAAATGATGGATGACTACAGGGAAACAGTGCTTTCCGGACATATATGCAACAAGGCAGTTGCATATATGAACTCAGAGTGGTTCTGATACCATGCATAAGACCTATGCAAGCTTAACCTGAACAAAATTCCAGCATGGACAGGAGAGGTGAGCACAAAGCCCCATCCCTAGTTTAGGAGCTACTAGCAACTGCGAGAAGGACAGCAGATCTTCTTTTAAGGGTATGATGACCCCTGAAAGATTGCCACACTCCAGGAATTAGCCACATGAATATTTTTGTCATCACATAGTGGACTGGGTGGATTTAAAAGAAAAAAAACAGAACATGAAGTTTAGTAGGTAAGAAGATGGGGATGGATCTAGGAGTAGAAGGAAGGAGGTAAATATGATCAAATATACAAAAATTTCAAAGAACTAATAAAAACACATTTTAAAATGCCATATCAAAAGTAAAAAATAAAAATACCAAGTCATAAATTCATAGATGTGGTTGCAAGTAATCTGAAGGATTGAAATTTTTATATTTTTAAAAGAAATAGAAAAGCTAAACATCATTATATAGATTCTGAAAAAAGACTAGCATTTGAGTTCAGAGAGGCAAAAGTATTTTAAATATAAAAGCAATGTTATAAATACACAAAGAAAAATAAAACTAATAGAAATTTTAAAAACTTATGTTAAAGTAATTGCCACAAATTAAAAAAACAAGTTATAAAAATGCTATAAATAAAATAGATAAAGGAATGCTACATTGGTGCTTAAGTCAACAGTAAATAATAAAGCCCTTAAAAGGTTACAGAGTATAGCTATTTCCAGATAATTATACAACAAAAATTCGTATAGGCAAGTTTTGAAAAACTCCAAAGCTTATACAAAAGGTAATAAATGCAAATCATAAAAAGTGGCTTAAATTTTAAATTATTGCTAAATTAGTGATGATACCAAGCAATAATTGAAACATTTGGAACCAGAGCTTTCAACATGATCTTAGTTGTATTTTACAACTTACAATTAATAAAAACTTCTAGGAACCAGTTAATTACCAGGTCACTAGAGTCATTAGTTCTAAGATCATATTAATAAATTCAAGACATGTGCTCTTTGTTTACTTCAGTATTATCTATAATAGCAAAAACCTGGAAAAGTATCTAAAAATAAAGTTACTATTACATATACAAATAAATTATTTTGAAAAATATCAAGAAACAACACTTAAAATATTAATGAGAAATTTTTTCATTTAAATAATATAAAATTACATTATGATTAATAATTAAATACATTCTTAAAACAGGGTGAATACAAATATTCTAATATTATATAATAGTTGGTGCTCTTAAAAATACCTAAAAATTTTTTATTCTAAATTTTCTAGATACAGTTAGCATAATTTTTAGACTTTAAAGAATTAGGTTTATGACACTTTAATTTTTATATAATTTTACTGCTTAAATACTAAATATAATTTTTTTTAATTACTTAAGTATAAAATTATTATAATTTCATTTTTAAACAGGATTTTAAAACCTTAACCTATACATAACATTCTCACTTTATACAATATTTAACAGTATAAAAGAAATTCTAAAATCCTTGAGACAAAGACAAACTCATTACTCTTGCCTTAAATGTGTTTCTTTTTCTTCCAAATTTTCTATTTGTTTCAACATCTGTTCTTCTTGCTTTTTGCTATTCTAAGAAGATAATAAACAATGTTTAATTATTTAGCTTCAACAAAAATGTAACTGAAATTAGTATTTGAAATTTTTACAAGTATGCCCTATACCAGATTTTGGGGAGGGTTTTTGTTTGTTTTTTGTCAACTTGATACAAGTTAAGAGTATTTGAGAAGAAGGAAACTCAAAAAACTGCCTCTATAACACTGATGTTTAGGGATGTCTGTGAGGCATTTTCTTCACTGATGATTATGGGAAGGCTCAGCCTGATGGTGCAACCTGTAGGCAGGTAGTCCTAGGTTCTATTAAAAAAACAGTCTGTACAAGCCCCAAGGAGCAAGTCAATAATCAACTCTCCTCCATGGCCTCTGCTTTTAGTTTCTGCCTCAAGGTTCCTTCCTTGAGTTCCTGCCCAGACTACACTTCATGATGGACTATGCTTGAGATATGTAAGCCTAACAAAGCTCCTTACCCCCACCCCAAGCTGATTTTAGCCATAAAGTTTTATCACAGCAATAGAAAGCAAACTAATACAGTGAGCTATTTAATTTGTACAGGTCTGTTTTATGAACTCCTAATAATAACAACTCTAATAATATATAGCAGCTAATAAAATAATTTTGATTTCCCAGTGTTACTTGAAGGTTTGTGTCCTTTATTCATAATGTTTAATTCATCATTACTTACTAAACTCACAATTCATCTTTCAAGGACAAAATTAATGTTATTCTCTGACAGTTTCTCATCCATAAAGGCAGAAGTGAACTTGTGAACTCCAACAACACTTTATCCCATTGCCAACATATATGACATACTATTTTACTTAAGATATATGAACACTTACTATTTTATATTAATTCATATGTTCTTGAATAAAAATAAGATGATTCAATATTACATCTTCCATAGAAATCTATGACTAAATAGAATGTTACTAAATACAAAAGTATTAAGGCTTAAAATTAGATTAATTTCATATACAGATAGTCATACATTGGTAGACTCTATTTTCTGTTGTACATAATCACCATATCAAATAATAGAATGCAGCTTTTCCTCCACAAAATACCATCTCTAAGATAATCCAACTTTTTAAGCTAAAAGGGTACTCATAGACCATCTATTTTAAAGTCCCTCTAATTTTGAACATAAAAAAGCAAAATCACTGATAACTTTGTCAACTCACAGTGATATCTTCATGCTTTTTCCTGAGTTCTAGGGCCATATCACTGGCTTCTTGTGCCAATTTTTTGTTCTCAAGGGAAAGTTTATCACAGCTTTCAGTTAATTCAGCATTCTTAAGTCTATTTTTAAAAACATATCATACAGAAACAAATATGAAATATGATGATATAAAGATTTGATTCAAAATAATCTTAAGGGAAAGAAAAGCAGATTATAAATAATACTGGGCATTATGTGTTGAAGCAAGATTACAGTCTTATTCTACTTCTTTACATTTGTTTATTCAAATATATTTAAATTGTTTCCATATTAACATTTCATTATGTCACACATTATATTTCCTTGAATATTCCATACATACATTTTTCTGAAATATGAAGGGCATGTCATTTTCTTCACATAATTGATTTACTTCCAATAGTCTATTTCAAACTTCTGAAATTTTGATTATAACAGTCCTTGAAGCATGAACGATTTGTAATTAAAATGCAATTATTCTTACAAGGTCTCAAATTTTCCATTTGAAAATTTGAAAGAGAAATTATTAGTGCTACTGGCTAAAGTCATTACCAATTTTAAAAAATTGCATAGTGTCTGGCACCACCAAATGATTTTGGGAGCATCTACCACTTCCTCTTATTTAATATTATTGGAAATTCACAAGAGAAAATAAAGAGTTTTTCCCTAAGTAATGAGAGATTAAAGATCAAATATACTAAGGATAACATAAATTAATACTAAAATATAAATAACCACTGAATTCTTAAGGGGATTTTTAATAAAATGAATATAGCCTAGATCTCCTGGAAAAAAAATATTGTTAAAAGAATATCAGGAGGAGGGAATGGGTCTACAAGTAAAGGTCTAGGCTGTATGTTGGCCTGGGAATTATGATGTAGCCAGGTTGGTCTCAAACTTACAGCAATCCTCCTTCTTCAGCCTCCCAAGGGTTAGAATTCTACGCATGAGGCATCATACCTAATACTTTACTTACCATTTTCATCTATACCTGAGGAGCAATCAAAAAGGAAAAATAGTGTTTACCACCAAGAGGCACTTGAATTTACTTGTTTCTTGGTGATAATTATTATCAAACTAAATTTGTTGAAATCACTCCATTAGATACTTTATTTAGACAATATTAGAGATAAATTTATATATTGAATTTTATCAACATGAACTTATGAAAACAATTGATCAAAATAAAAAAAAGAACCAAAAATAATTTCCTTTATATGACAAATACCTCCCCCAAATTAATGTTGGACCCTCTGTATCTAGAAATTCCACATTCATTGACTTATCCAACTCAAAATTGAAACTATTCAGGAAAATATCTGAACTGAGCTATAAACTTTTTCCTTGCCATTATTTTCTGAATACAGTAAAACAAACAATTACATAGCATTTGCATTATATTCAGTACTGCAAGTAGTTTAGAGAAGAGTTAAAACTTCCCCTGTAAGAGGTTATGCTAAGTTTAAATGCAAATACTCTGCATATGGAACTTGACTAGCTTCAGATTTGTGTATCTTCAAGGTTTCTGAAACCAAAGCTTATAAATACCAAGAGATAACTAAATGCTGATATGAAGTGATTTAACTTTGTTATTATTCTTTTATATAATGACACAAACTTTCTTTAACAATAAAATAAGTAAATCATTTCTTTTCTGACATAAGATCTCACAACAAAGCCCACACCTTGAATTCACAATTTTCTTGCTTTAGTTTCCAGAGTGTTAAGATTACATTTCTGCACCACCATGCCTGTCTTTCATTTTTATATTTAGGAATAAAACTCAATTTCAAATCCATTGATATAAATAGGAAACGTTTTATCATAAAGCATAGGAATTAAACTTTATATAGATATGTGAAAAACATACTTCTCTTCTTCCAGCTTAGTTTTTAGTTCTTCAACCTGCTTTGAATAATACTGATCACTTGTTTTAGTGACAGTTAATTCTACTTCCAAATCATGGACCTCTTTCTGCAAAATAAATGTATATATTCATGACAAATGTTACCAGTTGTTTTCCATATAAAAGATATAATTAGGCTGGCCATGGTGACACAATCCCATCACTTAGAGGCAGAGACCTGCTCTACGTAGTGAGCTCCAGAAAAGCCAGAGATACAAAGTAAGACACTGTCTCTAAATAAATAAATAAATAATCAAATAGGATATGGTTACTCAAAGTAATCAAGTAATACATTTAGGAAAAATTTGTCAGGATATTAAAAAATATTTTTGAGACAGACTCATTCATTGCAGGCTGATCTTAAACTCAATCTATAAATGAGGTTGACCTTAAATTTTTGTTTGTTTTTATTTTTTGAGACAGGGTTTCTCTGTATAGCCCTAGCTGTCCTGAAACTCACTTTGTAGACCAGGCTGGTCTCCAAATCAGAGAGATCCACCTGCCTCTGCCACCAGAGTGCTGGGATTAAATGTACACACCAACCACTGCCAAAAGACCTTGAATTCTTGGTTCTCCTACCTCTTCTGCCAAAGTACGAGGGTTATAGATAAATACAAATACCATGTCCAGCTAAATATTTTAAATTTAAGTATATAATGTGATAATCATTTTAGTTTTTTAAATTAGCAATAACAAATTCAATACAAGTAAATTCTAATGTGATAGCCTAAAGCTCAGACAGAAAATTTTATTCATTTTAATCTACTAAGTAATTAATTCCATTTAAAATTTTATTAGTTTTGCTTATTGTTAATTTGCCTATTTGTTTGTTTTTCTAAAACAACTCTCACCATATATCCCTGGCTAGCCTAGAACTCTCTATCATACTAGGCTAGTTAGTCTCAAACTCACAGAGAGCTGCCTGCTCTGGATTCTTAAGTGCTGACCTTTTTCTCCCACATTACAATATGAATTTGTAAAGAAATCCTTTACAAAGCAAATAGCTATGTCATGATCTATTTTATAAATCTATGTTCTCTTAACAAAACATTGGAAACAAACATATCCTTAACAAACCTCTCTGGTTTGCAAAAGGAGAGTTAGTTCTTGTACTTTCCCTTGTAATTCTTCAGCAAGCTTCTCAACTTGTTTCTTTTCATCTAAAAGTTTTTGGTCTTCTACCTGTTTAAAAACAGTAGAAAAAAAGCATGACTGTTAAACTATATACATATTGAAAATTACTAAGCTGCCCAATAGAAAGAACTATAGTATATTTCCTTGGTTAAAATAGATTAAGCAGAAAAAACAAAGATGGACATGGTGGCGCATGCCTTTAATCCCAGCATTTGAAGAGACACAGGCAGGCAGATTAAGGTCAGCTTGGTCTACAAAGTGAGTTCCAGGACAGCCAGGGCTGTTACACAGAGAAACTTTGTCTAAAAATAAATAAATAAATAAATTTGTAGGCAGAGACTGCTCATTCATTTCCCAGCTGCCCAGACCCAAAATAATTACACAGAAACTATATTAGTTATAACACTGCTTGGCCAACAGCTTATGCATATTTCTAGCTAATTCTTAAATCTTAAATTAACACATTTCTATTAATCTGTGAATCACCACAAGATTGTAGCCTACCAATTAGGTTCCAGCTGGCAGTTGGCATCTTTTTCTTTCAGCAGCTACATGGCATCTCCCTGACTCTGCCTACTTTCTCTCTATATCTCTATTCAGATTTCCTGCCTGGGTTTACTCTACTAAGTCATTGGCCAAAACAGCTTCTTTAAACTCCAATGATACTAAAACATATTCATAGCATACAGAGGGGAATAGCACAACATAAAATGTTTATTTAAAAACTGAGATTTTTATGGTAAACAGTTAGAAATCGTCTTCACGTAATAGGGTTAATGAGAAAGGTGAGGATAACAAAAGTCAGGCTCTATTCCAAGACAGGGATAATTGGGAGAGCACTAGAAATCAAGCAAAAAGGTTAAGCAGCGAACAGAAATAGGCAATGCACTGCTTCAGCTGAGGCTTGAGCAGTGAAAGAAGAAACAAAAGCTTCATCCAAAAGATAAGCCAGATGGCCCTAGAAAAACAAAACTGCCAATCTCACAGAGCAAGTCCACAATGTTTGCTAAGACATGGATACAGTTTTAAATCTGATGATGAATGAAGAAGAGATCCATTTTGGCATTCCTCTTATCTCAGATGGCTGTCACTGGGTGCCATTTTGAGATTATGGTTGAGACTAAGCTACTCTAGGGGTCTGAAAAAAAAGAAAGTTAGGCAATAATAGCCTGCCCAAAGCTCTTAGGCATTAAACAGCAATTGTTAAGGAAAAAAAAATTTTTTAATTTATTTAGTTTTTGTTTTTCAAGACAGGTTTCTCTGTAGCTTTGAAGCCTATCCTGGAACTGGCTCTGTAGACCACGCTGGCCTCAAACTCACAGAGATCCTCCTGCCTCTGCCTTCCATGTGCTGGGATTAAATGTATGCACCACCACAACCTGGCTGGGGGAAAAAAAAAACATTTTAAACAGTTCAGACATTTTAGGAAGTTCAGGAGAGCTGGGGGAGGTCAAAAAATGAAGAGTTCAGTGGTCTGTAGCCAAACTTTCCATAGTAAAAAAAAAAAAAAAAAAAAGATCTTATTACTTAAGGGTAGCTGTGGAGATGAATAGGTTGAGTCTGAAGTTAGTGGATGGCCACCTATCTACTAAGTGGTGAAATATTAGAGGACTAAGAACTCTAAAGCTCAGTTGAGGTAATCTGGCTTACTTTTTGGATGATGATTTTATCTAACCTTGCAATTTCCAAGTCACCTCCCTCCTATATAGTACTTGATATAGTGTGGGACTGAAAGCACTGAGGCTGATCTTACAGTACATATCTCAATGATCTATTTGCTTTCCCATACTATCCAATGTACTCAGTAGATACCCCACTTATTAGACAGTAGTAACTGCAGTGTGTATAAACTATCAAGAGCGCCCTACACACAGACGCAAAGCTAAGTCTGGCCAGCAGAGATTCTTGATACATAAAGAAGAAAAATTCCTAAAGTGAAGGCAATTCTACTATATATCTAACCCTAAGCAGGGCCCAGACTCAACACCAGTCTAAACATTAAAAAACACAAAACACTCTAACATCAACTGAAACTATTCTACCTAAAGGACTCAAGCATTAGAAGACCTGGAGTAAATCCAGTTGAATATATTGTGTTAAATTTGTTTTAATTTTCATTTTATTTTATTTTTGAATTGAATATATTTGAAATTTATCTCTATCAAACAGACCATAGGTGTTTTATTTGGATTTGTGTATGTGTTTGTTGTTTTTCCCACTATATTTTTCTTTTTTTCCTTTCTTTCTATTAAAAGTATTTTTTAAAGCATGCTTTTAAAGCATAAGATGTGCTTTTAAAAACTTTTGTTTGCCAGGTGGTGGTGGTGCACACCTTTAATTTCAACACTCAGGAGGCAGAGGCAGGTGGATCTCTATGCATTCAAGGCCAGTTTGGTATACAAAGTGACTTCTAGAATAAGCTGGGCTATTATACAGAGAAATTCTGTCTCCACAAAACCAAAAAAAAAAAATGTTTTTGTTTTTACTGTTTATTCCCCTTACATTCATCAGTCTTTTACCACACATTTTCTTTTTTTCTTTCTTTCTTTCTTTCTTTTTTTTTTTTTTTTTTTTTTTTTTTTTTCGAGACAGGGTTTCTCTGTGGCTTTGGAGCCTGCGCTGGAAATAGCTCTTGTCCTTGAAAGTTATCATTATATACCATTTAGGATAATTAAGAAATGCAGGTTAGGGGCTGAGAGATGGCTTGGGGGTTAAGTGCACTAAATGTTCTCCTAGAGGTCTTGAGTTCAAATCCCAGCAATCACATGGTGGCTCACAGTCATCTGTGATGATATCTAGTGCCCTCTTCTGGCCAGCAAGCATACATACACACAAAACATTATATACATAATAAATACATCTTTTAAAAAAAAGATAGATCCGGGTGATGGTGGCGCACAACTTTAATCCCAGCACTCGGGAGGCAGAGGCAGGAGGATCTCTGTGAGTTTGAGGCCAGCCTGGTCTACAAGAGTTAGTTCCAGGATAGGTTCCAAAGCCACAGAGAAACCCTGTCTCGAAAAAACAAAACCAAAAGCAAAACAAACAAAAAAGATATAAAAACTAGCCAGAAATATACTTCAGCTATTGGCCAAAGAGTATTACAATTAATACAGATTTCTATGGGATTATTTCGTGGTCTGAGCAGCTGGGAACAAACACCTGATCTATCCCCAACAAATTGGCACCCAACATGGGGCTGAGTAATCCACGTAAAACCTGAGAAAGCTTGGAAAGGAATCTAAACACACACATACACACACACACACACACACACACACACACACACAAAATAAAACAGAGTTAAGCATGGCTTTTTGGTAGCAGCATTTTCTCGGATGGGCTCTGTTTCCTAGAAGCAAGCAGAGGCACAATTCTGTAAAGAGAAGGCTTCCTGACTCAGTGGTAGCAGCAAAAACTGCATGGCTCCTTTAACAAGGCTTCCTGGATAACCAGCATGAATGGCTCTGACACTTTCATGAGGTCTGGCTACAGAGCACTTAAATAAAGTCTGTGAGCAGAATGCTACAACATGCTTAATGGCAACACAGACTTGCTGTGACCCAACACTGGATCTGGAGCACAGAGAATGGCTCCCAGAGGCAGTGAACATGCCTCCACCATGCTGAAATGGGCAGAGCAACCAGGAAGGGCCATCTTGGCCCTAGCCATGCCTGTTTAGGATTTAAAAAAAAAAAAAAAAGGCTGGGCGGTGGTGGCACACGCCTTTAATCCCAGCACTCCGGAGGCAGAGGCAGGAGGTTCTCTGTGAGTTCAAGGCCAGCCTGGTCTACAAGAGCTAATTCCAGGACAGGCTCCAAAGCCACAGAGAAACCCTGTCTCGAAAAACCACAAAAGAAGAACGTTTCTTGTCAGAAAATAATTACAGATATACAACAAACACAGATTCTGATTTTAAAAAAATCTAAATGGGTCACAGTGTGAATAAATGTACATAGGCTTTTGAAAAATAACAAAGTGTATAGAGTTATAAAAAGAAGTATATCGTTTTAAAAAATAAAACAAGGTCTTTAAAGAAATAGAGTATAGTCAAAGATTAAAAGTAATAAAGAAGAAAAAAAGTAATAAAGAAGAATAAGCCATGTAAAGATGGAAAATACACAGTGAGTATGGAATGTATATTATTGTTTTCTTTGAATTTTTTGACTGTGAATGAGCTAAGTACAGAAGAGACATTTCACTGTACAGACTACTAAGCTAAACCAACATATATGTTTTAGAGGTATCTTGACTTCAAAATTTGGGTCTAAAGATATGTTGCTTTGGAAAAGGGCTCTTCTTTTGTTTCCACAGAGCATGAGAACCTGTGAAATCCTTCCAGACTAATGTGGTTTTATGGACCAAGAACCCCCCCAAAAAGGTCACCGTGAACAACCCCAAAAATGACTTCACCCAACAAAAAGCAGGAAGCAATTTGTAGAGAACTACACCCAAGTTCTCAAATATTGGTTATAAGTGTTTGTTTATATTTAAAGAGGGATATGCTATAAAGAGAAATACTTTGCATTGGTATGGATCTTGGTCTATGAAAATTTAAGGTCAATTTTGTTTTACCATGTATATGTATTTCTGCTCTTGATTAAGGTATTGTGCTTGCGTAACACATTTTAAAATGTAATATATAATGAAGAAATGCAGGTTAATAGTCATCTATAATAGTTAAGCTTGTAGTCATGTTAGGTTTTCTATATATATAGAGATATATTTCAGTTAGATACTCTTCAAACCTTTCAAAGACTTATGGAATATGGCATTTAAAATGTTTTAAAAGATTAAGACTTTTTTTTTTGGTTTTATGAGACAGGGTTTCTCTGTGGCTTTGGAGCCTGCACTGGAACTAGCTCTTGTAAACCAGGCTGGTCTCGAACTCGCGAAGATCCGCCTGCCTCTGCCTCCCAAGTGCTGGGATTAAAGGCGTGCGCCACCACCACCCAGCAGCTTAAGACTTTTTTATGACAATGAGATACATCTGTTTCTGGGAGCACCAATCTACTTCAAGAGGATGATGAGCATTGAAAAAGCTCCTTATGGAATTTGTTAGCCTTGTGGGCAAGAAACTGCTCTTGCCTGGACTGCTTGATGTTATGCTGTATAAACTGGACATTCAGGACCCACAGGAAAATGACGACTGAACTTGTCAAAAGAAGATGAGACAGTCCCTTCAGGGCTCCTGCTTCATAAAAAAGTCTGCTAGACATTCTGCAGGATACAGAAGAAAGTGACTGACAAACTGCCAATATAGATAGAACTATCTTTGAAATTTCCTGCTTCATGGAAAAGTTTGCAAGATACTATGGGCCTGTAGGCTGAAGATGGATGCCCCAATGTTACAGGAGAACTTTGGGTGACTGTCCAGGCAGCGAGATGTCTCTATCAATTCTAGAGTTTTAGAAGTTGCTTACAAAGCACTTCCTGTTTACTTAGGTAATATATCCTTCTGGAGTCTTTGATGCAGTTGAAAAATAAGTAGATGAAAATATTGTAACTGTAATTCTTGCTTGATACCTGTTTTGTTATATATAGTTTTACTATGTTAAAGTTAAAACCTTCCTTTTGGGGGGGCTGGAGAGATGGCTCAGTGGTTAAGAGCA
>JAQHUG010000444.1:1213451-1230905 GCA_028555095.1 Dicrostonyx torquatus | reverse complement strand
TCAGTGTTTTAAGAGTTTGATTCTCTGTACCCTCATATGGGTTCAAAACTGTTTGTAACATACATGCAGGCAAATCACCCACATACATACAATTTTTTAAAAATTAATGTAGTAAATAAATTTACTGAAGTAATTGGAACAGATAAGTCTATAGCAAGTCACAATTTTTCTACTTGAAAATTGCCTTGAAGGTTAATCAGAAATATATAACAGAAGAGTTAAAAAAGCTACATTTTCTCTTCACTATGTACAGTAGCAAAGAAAAATTAAGTAGACCTAGGATATAAATTGGGAGAGAAATTCATCCCTCTTCTTTACTGTGCCAAGTTTAAGCATTGTGCTAACAGGACAAAAATAATTACCTAGGCTCAACATACTTTTATATAAAAATTGCATAAAGTGAGAAAAAAAGAGTTAGTTGCTAATATTCTAATTTTAAATAAAATACTATTTAGTGTTAAAAGCAAATGAGTAATTTATACCATATGAAATAAAATTTGCTCTATCCCAAGACAGTTATTAAATTTATACATTGTAAGTAAGGTTACATCCCTCAGTAAAAAGAAAATTTTCAACCTGGACATTATTCCTATGATGCTAATCTACATGCAGGCATTCTCAACCTCTGAGTCACAACCACTTTGAAAGCCCTCTAACTCTAAATATTATTATTACAATTCATAACAATAGCAAAATTACAATTATGAAGTAGCAACAAAAATAAGTTTATGGTTGAAGTCACCACAAACATGCCGAACTGTATTAAAGGGTCACAGCATTAGGAACGTTGAGAACCACTGATCCATAGTATTAGTAAGTATGTCCTATCATTGTACCAACACTTAGGGACTTATCTATACTTGACTCCACTGCAAACCATGTATGGGAAATATTCCAGAAAATGCCTGAATGGCACTTAATATTAAATCACTTTTATATCTTTACTTATTTGTTTAAAATAAGAAATGTTTCACCTTTGCTGTTCTGTTCTCAATAATTCCTCCAAGTTGCATATAGTAGCTTTAAGTTCAGTAACCACAAATGAATGATCAGTTTTAGCTTTGTTAAATTCTTCCATTTGAGCTTCTTTTTCTTCAGTGAACTGATAAATAGTTTTTGTTGCTATCTGCAAATCTTCTTCTAAAGCCTTCTGAGTATTCTAAGTGAAATAAAGCACAAAACAGAAAGAATAATGCAAAGGCCTAAAAAGGCTTTAACTTATCTGCTTCTACAAATTTGTTTGTCTTCTTGCCCTCCTTTCCATTGTCCCTCCTTGGAATAACCCACCCACTATCATATTTTACTCACCATTATCTATAGTTCTGATCCCTCCACAGAGTTTTCCCAAACAGGTTATCCCACACTCTCCATTCTTAGAATTGTTTTGACAATTTATTAGCCTGACTCATTCTATTGGTACTTGGGTATTTTTATCCAATGCCTTTTATTAGAAGCATTTATAGGGTAGGATTTTGTCTTTTCTATTTGAATCTCTGAGTTGTTATACATTTTGGTCATATCCAATAAAAAAATTTGTTAAATGATTGTGCAATGTACACTAGTTAGTTTTTAAATCATACCATACTTCTTTGCAATGACATTTTAATATCTTCGAGTTCTGATGTTAAATGGCTCTTCTTTTCATTTAATTCTTTTAAGTTTTCATCTTGTACTTCTAAAAGATAAAATTATAGATAGGCATTATTTGACAGAAAATGGCTTTCAAGGAAACTAATTGCTATGGCAATTATTCCTTTTCCTCTACCAGAAAATAGTACAAAATAAGAACAATCAAATATGCACACTAAATTTGTTAAGATTATTTTTCTCAAAACCTCAAAAATGAACATTTTTAACCTTTTCAGTATCCACATTTACAATTACAATAGAATAAAAAAGACATATTCTTTTTTATTAAACCCAGTTTTAACAGGAAGATTAATAAACTACTTATTTTCGTTTGTACACTACTGTCAATTCATTAGGATGAAGTCTCAATCCTGAATATATATGCCCCTAATAAAAAAGTACCCACATATGTAAAAGAAACATTACTAGAATTCAAAGCACACATCAAACCCACACACTAATAGTAGGAAATTTCAACACTCCTCTCTCACCAATAGACACATCAACCAGACAGACCTTAACAGAGAAATAAGAGAACAGAGGTAATGACTCAAATGGACTTAACAGACATCTATAGAACATTTTACCCAAATAGGAAAGAATATACCTTCTTCCCAGCATCTCATGAAACCTTCTTGAAAATTGATCATATACTCGGTAACAAAGCAAACATCCACAGATACAAAAAAATTTTAGTAACTACCTGTGTCTTATCAGATCACCATGGAATAACGTTAGAATTTAACAATTCTATCCCCAGAAAGCCTACAAACTCATGGAAACTGAACAGTCAACTACTGAACCACCCTTGGCCTGGGTCAGGGAAAAAATAAAGAAATTAAAGTCTTCCTTGAATTCAACGAAAATAAAGACACAACATGCCCAAACCTATGGGACACTATGAAAGTGGTGTTAAGAGGAAAGTTCATAGCACTAAGCGCCCACATAAAAAATAAATGGAGAAAGCTCACATTAGAGACTTAACAGTACAGCTAAAAGCTCTAGAAAAAAAGTAGACTCACCCAGGAGGAGTAGAAGACTGGAAATAATCAAACTGAGGGCTGAAATCAACAAAATAGAAACACAGAAAACAATCCAAAGAATCAATGAAACAAAGAGCTGGTTCTTTGAGAAAATCAACAAGATTGACAACCCCCATCCAAACTAATCAAAAGGCAGAGAGAGAACACGCAAATTAACAAGATCAGAAATGAAAAGGGGGACATAACAACAGACACTGAGAAAATTCAGAGAATCATTAGGTCTTACTACAAAAGCCTATATGCCACAAAGTTGAAAAACGTAAAAGAAATGGACCTTTTTTTTT
Source organism: Dicrostonyx torquatus (assembly GCA_028555095.1). Taxonomy (NCBI): domain Eukaryota; kingdom Metazoa; phylum Chordata; class Mammalia; order Rodentia; family Cricetidae; genus Dicrostonyx; species Dicrostonyx torquatus. The sequence continues at coordinate 1,227,949 of JAQHUG010000444.1, read as the reverse complement.
GGATAAGTACTATATACCAAAATTAAATCAAGATCAGGTGAACAATTAAAATAGACCTATAAGTCATGAGGAAATAGATTTCTGTAATTCCTGTCAATCCTAAAACAAGGTTTATGAAAGATATGGTTTAAAATGATGCTGGTTTAGCTGCACCTCCAAACACCCATGAACAGAGCTGTATTTTGCTGGCAGTCAGATTTTATGGTATAAAAGTTATCCCTGTAATACTGACACTGTAAAACTGGGTTTTGCCTTTATAGATACCAAATTGCTTATAGCTAACAGATAATGATCCCCTTATCCTCAAAAGTTTCAGAGATCTGAGAATATGGCATTTCATAAAAAAAAGTTTCTTGCCAGGCAATTGTGGTGCGCACATTTAATCCCAGTACTTGGGAGGTAGAGGCAGGCAGAGCTTGAAGGCCAGCTGGGACTACAGAGTGAGTTTCAGGACAGCCAAGGCTGTTACACAGAGACACCCTATCTCAAATCTCTTCCTCAAAAAAAAAAAAAAAAAAAAAACTGTGAAGAAAAAAAAAAGAACTGAAAAATAAGAGTATGATGACTAATGACTATAGCACTATAATCATTATAGATAAAACTTTATTACCAGATTATTTAAAAATAGGTACTATGATATTCCAAGTTGTCATAATCATAAGTCTGCCTTTAGGCATGCATCAAAACTAAATGTATACTGTTCTATTCTACTCTTAAATTCTGAGACTCTCAGAAAATGCAAATAAATTTCCTATAAAAAATATACTTCAAATTAAGTCAGATGTGGTAACAAACACCTCTCTCTAATCTCCAGAAGCAAAGACAAGACTGCCATAAAGTCAAAGCCAATCTGTTCTAGTAAGTTCCAACATAGCCAAGATACATGGCAAGACTGTATCACAAAACAAAATTAGGTAGGTAGGTAGGTAGATAGGTAAGTACATATTTTCTTTATATTTTAAAACTTCTACAAATGAGGAGCTAGAGAGATGGCTCAACAGTTGAGCATTCTCTGGATGTTGTTCATCCAGGTGACCTGAGTTCAATTCCCAGCATTCACCGGTGGCTCACAACCATCCATAACTCAATTTCCAGGTTCCAATGCCCTCTTCTGACCTCCATGAGTAACAGGTACACACACGGTACACAGATGTACATACCAGCAAAACACTTATACACATAAAATAAAATACATTAATCTTTCTTAAATTCTAAAATGAAGTTACATGACCTAATAATAATAAGAGAAGTCAGGCATGTTTTATGCCTGTAATCCCAGCCGTTGCAAGCTTCAACAGGAATATATAAAATTTAAGGCTGGCCTGGGATATTGTCTATTCAACTCAGTTATATTGTCTATTCAACTCTTGATAAAGTAATAAGAATTTATCAAGGCAAAAATGAAGAAAAAATGGGAATCTAAAGAAGTGAGTTAATCATAAAGTCTATTTTTAACCTGAGAGCATTTATAGATCCTGACAAAGTAAAATTCCAATATGAAAATGAGGACAAAAATATGAAACCCCGAAACTATAAAAGGTAGAAAGAATAAAAGAAGTAAACTTTTATACAATAACTTGGTAACTGAAAAAGGAGGGATATCATAACAGAGAAACAAAACACAAGAGACTTAGTGACAATCAGCAAGAAAACAGATGTCAAGAAACTACAAAGAGTCCCAAGACAGGGAGTAAAAGAGGCCTTAAAGAAAAGCACATAGGAAGGGCAACAGAACATATGATATAAAAATGAAAAGGGGAAAACTCAGGTGGAAGAGTATAGTTGATAATAAGGCAGGGAAAAGAGAAGAGAGATAGGACAGGGAATCAACCAAAGCCTAAATGGTTTAAGAATGCCATAAAGAAAACTGCTACTTTGCACAGTAATAAAATTTAACATAGTATTAAAAATTATTCATTCTATATCATATACCGAAAAAAACAGAAAAATGTGCCAGACCTGGTGGTACAAGCCTGTAATCCACACACTTGGGAGATGGAAGTAGTAGGATTAGGAGCTGAAGGTCAGTTTTCACTACACAGCAAGTTTAAGCCAGAATGCAATACACAAGACCATCTCAAAATGGGGGGAGGGGAACTGGAGAGAAGGAAGGGAGGGAGGAAGGGAAAGAGGAAAGCAGATACCAACAAATGGTGGTGAGGATGTGGGGAAAGGAACAATTCATTCACTGCTGGTAGAAAAGTAAATTAATGCTACCACTATAAAGGTTCCTTACATGTTAAAAACAGAACTACTGTATGACCCAGCGACATAACTACTAGGTATACTCAAAGGACTCTAAGACACATACATATTTACTTCCACATAATTCATAATTGCTAAGAAATAGAACTAGCCTAGATGTTCAATAGGCAAATCCATTTTTAAAAAACAAAATGTAGTACATGTGCAAAATAAAATATTTTTCAGCCATAAAGAAAAATAAAATCATACTCTCAGAAAAAAGGAACTAGAAATCCTTCACTTAATCCATGTTAAGTGAAATAAGTCTATTGTGAAATATTAATTGAAGATGTGTTACATTCATTTATGCTATGGAATATTTGTTTAATGATGCAAAGGCATGTTGCATTCTTTTATATTGCATTTAACTCTATAAAGCTATGTTACTTTGCCTGTCTGAAATACCTGATTGTTCTAATAAAGAGCTGAATGACCCATAGCTAGGCAGGAGAGACAGAGCTAGTAGGCTGAGAGAACAGAGAAAAGCAGAAACAAAAAGGAGCAAGAAAAGGAGAGGATGAAGCAAGGGTTCAGCCACCCAGTAGCATAGCAAGACATGGAATAAGAAGGAAAGAAAATATATACAGAAGTAGAAAAGGGGGGGAAAAAAAACAAAGGCAAAAGGTAGATGAAATAATTTAACAGCTGGCTAGCAACAAGCCAATCTAAGGTAGGGCATTCATATGAAAGAATAAGTCTCCACATATTTATCTGGGAGCTGGGTGGTGGACCCCTAAAAATCAAAGAGTAAAACACGGAAATGTAATGGGATTTTACATGAAAGCAAAAAAACTATTTGATACAGAGTAAAGAAGTAAGCAAGAGAGGGGAAGGAAAGATAGAGAAGGGCAATGAAGATGCAAAATGAATAAGAACAAAGTATAATGAAATAAAGATATTTAAATACTAAAATGGAACCCACCATTCAGTAAATTAAAAAATAAAAAGTGAATTACAAGATAGATCAAAAGATATTAACCAAAATGAAGAATATTAAAGCAAACCTATTTTTTTTTTTTTTTTGGATTTTCGAGACAGGGTTTCTCTGTGGCTTTGGAGCCTGCGTTGGAACTAGCTCTTATAGACCAGGCTGGTCTCGAACTCACAAAGATCCGCCCGCCTCTGCCTCCCGAGTGCTGGGATTAAAGGCATACATCACCACCGCTCGGCATAGCAAACCTATTTTTAATAGAAATAAGTATGGTAGAAGTAGAATTTTTAGATGACCAAATTTTTTGTTTTGTTTTGGGTTGGAATTTCTTGCTAAACATTCTTTTTATTAAGGAAAGGAAACCAGACCAATGCAAATAAGGCTCAAGATGGTGGTCTATGCCTATAAAACACCTAAGTTCACACAGAACTAAGGGAGCAGGATCACAAGTTCAAGGCCAGGCCTAAGCTGACATAGCAAAGCAATAGTCAAACTGGGCTACACAGAAAGATCCTTCCTAAAATAAACATAATGGAGAAGCTTAATATCTAAAAACATTACTGCTAAGAATCTTTAAGAAGTAAATAATAAAGGCTATTAATTTATAAATTCCAGAAACTATAAAACTGTCTTGGTATCTTAAAATTCCATACTATAACATCCAAAAATCAACGATTTTTGTGCTAGAAAATGAATGCTTATCTTCTGGAAAAGCAAAAACTGCTCTTAACCACTGAGTCATCTCTCCAGCCCTGAAAACTGATTTCTTTAAAAAGCCAAATGTCTTACTTTTCAATTATCATGATAGAACACCATGACTAAAGCAATTTATAAAAGAAAATACTTAATTTGGGGCCTACTGTGGCAGAGACCTGTTGTCCATTACCAACATGAAGGGGAGCATGGCATCAGGCATGTCTCCAAACAATAGTCAGGAGTACTTTACTGACTGGGTCACCTTCCCAACTCACTGTGGTGGCTTAAATGAGAATGACCACCATAAATCATATATTTGAATACTTGGTTCCCAATACTTGATCTACAAGCACAAGGCACAGACAACAAAGAGCAAACTGGGAATGCCTTAGTCTTTTGAAACCTCAAAGTCTACCCCAAGTGGCACACCTCCTCCAACAAGGCCATACCCCCCAATCGTTCCCAAACAGTTCCATCAAATGGGAAGCAAGTATTCAAACATAGGACATATGGGGGTCATTCTCATTGAGTCATGACAGGGACTTGGAAAGATGACTCAACCAGGAAAGTATTTGCTGTGCAAACATGAAAACTTGAGCTTGACTCCTCAGAACACACATAACAAAGCTGGGTGAGATGACATATGCCTGTAACCTTAGTGTTGGGGAGGCAGAAATAGAATCCCTAGGGTTTGCTAGCCATTCTATCCAGTGAAATCAGCAAGCTCCAGTTTAAGTCAAAGATCCTGTCTCAAAATCTGTCTCAATCAGAGGATCCACTCTTTCCCATGAATTGCAATGAAGATCTTTATTAAGAGCAAGGATGGATATAGAAGAATTTAACTGCCAAGCGGTGGTGGCACATGCCTTTAATCCCAGCACTCAGGAGGCAGAGGCAGGTGGATCTCTGTGAGTTCGAGACCAGCCTGGTCTACAAGAGCTAGTTCCAGGACAGGTTCCAAAGCTACAGAGAAACCCTGTCTCGAAAAACCAAAAAAAAAAAAAGAAGAAGAATTTAACCAACAAATTTAAAATGGGAGGCATAATTTTTGAGTAGAAGAAACAGTCAAAATTACAGGGTATAGAACATAAGATGTATTAGCTGGGGATCCCTAAGTGATTCAATTATGCCCTCCTTCAAATGCTCCAAACCAAGTTGAAGATCACAGCACTAGAAAAATACCATTAAAAAAATTGTGAAAAACCCAAAAATTTAGAACAAAAGAAATACAAAACACACTTCTATATTTTTATATAAATTCTTACTTATTTTTTGCTCTAATTGATTAACTTTGTCTCGGGATTCTTCTAGCAGAAATGTTAACTCTTTCATTTTATTTTCTTTTTCAGTACTCTGGATCAACAGTAGTGATATCTGAAATAAATTTTTGAAAAACACTGCAGATGTAAAAAGTTAAAATTATCACCTTAGCATTTATTATCACATATAATTATTTTACATAATTATTTTATATGCCATTTTTATATAGCTATACATGTCATTTAATACATGCCTAAAAGTAAATATTTACTGAATGAATGAGTAAACTTGTATAAAATATTCAATATTAAACTACTCATTTCAAACTTTTAGAGAAAGTTATATAATGAAATACAATTCATTCACTCAATAAATATTACTGAATACCAGAAATTGTAAATATTAAGTACATAGAAATGAGAGACCTCGCCTTTAAAAAACTCAGTACACAAACAATTACACCTGGGCATTATCAGTAACAGAACAAAAATGCTTTCAAAGTTAGGAAAGAATCTATCTCTTTTCAGTATTGATATAAAGTTTTTTGTTTTGTCTTTGAGACAGAGTTATCACTACATGGCCTTTACTGTATAGCCTCTAACTCATAGAGATCCACTTCTCTCTGCCTCACAGACTGGAACATGCCAGGCATGTGCCACCAAGCCTGGCAAAGAAAGAAACATCTAAATCAGTCAGGCTTAAAATGAGTTTTGGTATATAGAAATTAATCAGGCAAGACAGGAATGGTAACACACACATTTAATCCTAGCAGTTGGGAGACAGAAGAAGGATCTCTGTAAGTTCAAAGCCAGCCCAGTCTACACAGCAAGCTCCAGAACAGCAGCTAGCAGTACTTGACTCTATCTCAAAAGAAAGCAAGCAAGAAAGAAAACAATCAGACAAATATAAAGAAATGGATGTTCCAGGATGATTTAGGAAGAAAACTATTGAGAAATCTTTAGATACCCAAAAGTATTCAGATGGCTACAACTGATGTAAAGAAACAGAAGAAGTTAAAAAGATACAACTTAGCAAAAAAATAAAAAAATAAAAAATAAATTTAAAAAAAAAAACCAACCTTCCTACTTTTATCTCCAAATCACCTAAAAATTAGCCAGGGAAATAACAAAGATAAATTATCTCTACAAAGCCACAAGACAACTATAAACCAAAGCACAATATAAAAAGAAGGAAAGCAGTTGGATGGAATGGAAAATGACCAATGCCATCAGAAAGCTAACCCTGCTTTGCAAATGACAAAGGCATAGAAACTTTAAAAGATGGGTTTGAAGTAGAGCCAAGTAGCAAACCACTTACCTAGCATACCCAAGACCCTGAGTTCAAGTCCCAGCACCTCAAAACAAAAAAGATCATCTCTAAAATGGATATTGTAGGTATGGAAAGGGGTATAATAGATTGGAAAAATCAGCATAAAAATAGGGACATTCAGCTGACCTTTCCTACCCTGTCAAACTCTGCTCCATAATGTCATCTGTCACATTTCTATCCCCAGGAAGATATCTAGAATTTAAAATTTAGAATGTCTGGAAAATTCTTACAAACAATGATATTTACGAATCCATAGGAAAAAATACTAGCAGGCCAATGACTTAGCAAGATGGTCCAACAATCTACAGCTCAAATATGGCACCAAGAATTCCAAATTGATACTTTTCACATTTTATTCTATTTTGATATTTTGTGAAATAAGCATAATTTTAATTTTTCAGTAGAATTATTTCTTCTGGAATTCTGGTTTAAAAACGAAACTAAAATACAAAAAGACCATTAAAAACTTTCACACAACATAAGCATAGCTTACAAACTGAAATATCTTTTAATCACAATATAAAACTCTATGCATCCTTTCTGTACTTCTAATTTTCTTATTATTGCTTAACTATATACCCTCAACTGTGATCACCAGATATCTTCTGTAAAGCCAGAGAAGATGGGAGGAAATAAAAGAGGATCCCTTCTCCCTTTTGGAGACAAGGTTTCTCTATGAAGCCCTGACTGTCCTGGAACTCACTGAGTAGATCAGGCTAGCCTTGAATTCACAAATCTGCCTGCTTTTGCCTCCTAAGTACCAGGATTAAAGGAGTGCACCACTATGCCCAGCCAGGATCCCTTATAATATATCACTTTCTCTTTGGAAAGCACAAGGCATGAAAAATAGCAATACAAACCTAAAACTGACATTCTTGCAAATATTAGAGAATACAGACTTACCATTTCAAGTCTTCTACTATGTGATATTAATAAAAAGAAGCAACAGAATGTTTTAGTTTCCTTTCATTGGTGTTATACAGAGTACATTTCAAAAAAATTGCAAAATGTGCAGTTACCAATGATCATTAGGATTTTTGGTTAAACAAAATTTCTCATATTTTTGCAGCAATGTAAACTGACATAAACATTTGAGATTCATTGACTCAAAACTACCGAAGGCTGACCTTCTAATAAATGCATAATTAAATCATGAAAATTGATTTAAGCAAAAGGCTAAATATTGGAATATATTAAAATTATATCATACAAATTATCTTATATGTCAACAAACACAAATGTTTTTAATGTTGTAGGTATTTTATAAAGAAAATATAAAAATATAACATTAATCTCAGAGTAGTTAGAATTTAAATATACTTATACCATTTAAGTGGTAAGTATGCTAATTAACCTAATATTATCACTACTCAATGTGGACATAAAACAAAACATCACACTATACATCACAAATGAGTATAAACATTATGTATGGATCAAAAATCATGAACTAATTTTTTTAAAGACTATAAATAGCTGGCTATTTTGTAAAACCTCATTTTCCTTGTTGTTTACTTCCTTCTTATAGTCTTCTTCAAGGTGTTGAATTTTTTCATGATCTTCCTTTACTTTAAAAATAGAATAAATAAACCTTGTCTTAACACAATTGCATAACTTTTCCATTACCAACAAAATTTAAAGATTACCTTTCCTTGTTTATCTCAAAATTGCACTAAACCTCAAAAGTTTCTAGTGTACTAAAACTGGTATTTTCTTCTGCCAATTCTATTTAGTAAAATAATGATTGTATATAGTATCAAAGTTATAGCTTAAAGTCCTATGGTTCTTATAAAAGCACTTACATAAAAATTTACATAAAATAACAAATCTTAGATATGTATATATAATAATTTACCAAATATATATAAGGCAAAATTATGACTCTAAAATATTAAATATATGCCCTAATAAATTTATTTCAAAGAAAAGATGGTTTTAAAACCAAAAGAAATTTTAACATATATATTAATTTCCTGCCACAATCAACAAGATTTTAAGGGGGTTAAAAAGCAAAGATGACAAGAAATATAAACTAGTTGAGGGCATCAAATTAAAAGGATACAGATACTAACAAAATCAAATAAAACATAAATAGCAGAAAAGGAACATGAAAAGTTAAATAGGAATCCTACACTTAAAATGCATTTCCAGTCTGGCATTCTCAGCTTGCACACGAAGTTCCTCAAAAGCCAGTATCATTTTCTAGAATACAAAATTTAACTTTTAAATAAGAGACTTTTTTAAATACTTATTTAAAACTTTGAAAATATTAATAAATTTTACCCTACAACCACTGGATACAAATTCATACAACTTTGGAAACTGTAAACACTGTAATAAAATAATTTACTAAAAAGATTTATGTCTATAATGAACCCAGTGTGATTGATACCTTAGCTAACAAAGGTATCTGCTAACAAACCTTTCAGTCTGACTTTGATCCTTAGAATCCATATGGTAGAAAGAAAGAACCAACTCCAACACGTATCCTACACACATACACATACTATTTTAAGGTTTAATAACCATGCCTAAGTGATCCATAGAACAAAAATGCCTCCAACCTGTAAGCCCCTTGCCCAAAGACAGACACTTCCTGAAATGCTATTATTTATGGGACATAATTAGCCATGCTTTTGCTCCCCTAAACAAGTTTGTTTGACTCATCTGTACCATATAGGCTTGTTGATCACATGCAGGCAGGTATAGTGAAAGATTCAACAAATCCATTATATATGGCTTGAATACCAGAGTGATGGCACCTGGGCTTTTAAGTAATCTTTTGTAAATAATGATTTTTATATGAATTGTTCTTCTGAAGGATTCACAGAGCCTCTGTATATCAGTCCTAAGACATACCTGGCTGAGCAGTGGTGGCGCATGCCTTTAATCCCAGCACGCAGGAGGTAGAGGCAGGCGGATCTCTGAGAGTTTGAGGCCAGCCTGGTCTACAAGAGCTAGGTCCACGACACGCACCAAAAACTAAAGAGAAACCCTGTCTCAAAAAAACAAAACAAAACAAAAGACATACCTGGAAAACCAGTAAGCCTAGTATGGCTGAGGATTGCTTAGGTAATGTGCTGTGGACAATGCTCTTTTACACTGTAAAGATTTGTCACTCATATTAGTTTAATAAAATGCTGATTAGCCAATAGTCAGGCAGAAAGTATAAGTGGGGCAACCAAACTAAGAGAATTCTGGGAAGAGGAAAGACAGAGAGGCTAGTCACCAGCCAGACACAGAGAAAGCAAGATGAGAATGCCTCACTTAGAAAAGGTACCAAGCCACATGGCTAAACATAAACAAGACTTATGTGTTAATTTAAGTTGTAAGTGCTAGTTAATAATAAGCCTGAGCTAATAGGCCAAACAGTTTATAATATAAGCCTCTGTGTATTTCCTTGGGACTGAATGGTTGCAGGACCAGGCAGGACAGAAACTTCTATCTACAGTAATGATCTCATAAGAGGTTTTACTATGCAGAAACTGACTTGCTAAAGGTGTCTCTTGTATAACAATAAAGAGGCTTTTGTGAAGCCATGAGGCAGTTACTCCATCAGAGGCTGACTCCCCTGTGTTGCTGCTGTGGCTAAGCCCATAAACATGCTGGAGTGACTCTCCTCAACTGAACTGAGTAACAAAGAACACTGACAGGAGGGAGTACATGGGCAGGAAATTATGTTAGGGTATATGCTTGCCCCTGATTCAATGTAGGCAGGAAATACACAAGCAGGAAGTTTATCAGCATGTGTGCTTACCCTGATTGGACTTGGTAGGAAATACAGTGGCCTTATGGGTTCACCTTTTTAAGCCTCAGCAAAATGTGACTAGTCACCAATTCCTGGAAAACCAGGAATGACCTGGTCAGAGTCCATCAACTTGCTCAGTATTTAAATAAAGCTTGCTTCAAATTTGGGTTAAAATTGGAGTGGTCTGGTGTAGGAGGTCCTTCTGTATTTCTGTAGCTTTCATTGGTTGAATAAAGAGACTGCCTTGGCCTTTTGATAGGGCAGCCCTTAGGTGGGGGGAGTAGACAGAACAGAATTCTGGGATAGAGAAGGCAGAGTCAGGGAGAGCTGTCCACCATGAAGCTGCCAGGTCAGACACATTAAATCTTTCCCGGTAAGGCACGACTCATGGTGATATATAGATTATTAGAAATGGGTTAAACAAATATGTGAGAGTTAGCCAATAAGAGGCTAGAGCTAATGGGCCAGGCAGTATCTAAATAAATACAGTTTCCGTGTAATTATTTTGAGTGTAAGCTAGCCTGGCAGGACAGAACAAGGAGCCACGCTCATTACTTCAGTGGTCTTATTCTCACCTGGTGGTATTAACATTTTCTGGAGGCCTCAGCAAGATTCAGACCACCCACCCAAATCTAAAGCCTGAATTTCACTCTGGGAACTCCAGAGCTGAGAGGCCACTTAAGGAGGCCAGTGCCTTGAGACATTCCAAAGCTCCAAGGCTGCATTCAGTTAACAGACTATCAGTATGAACTATCGTGCTTAGAATGTAGCATCTATGAAAAGACTCCTGGTGAGTCAGTCTGGTCTGGTCTGTGGGATCCACACCTGGAACCCCAATATGATTCTGTCCAGTGCAAATAATGTCACTCACCTGCCTGATTTGGTTGGGTCGGTTGGAAAGTTTTGTATGTCTGTGTTGTATATGTGGATGGGTATGTATTTTCTGGTGTATACATAAGTTTTGTTGTAAACATGGAACTCAGAATTATGAATGTGTGGTGGCCACCACATTCTGAGTTGTTTTCTTTGAATATGTGAGCTTACTCTGCTGTTTTTCTTGCTGTTAGCCACCCAGGCTCATAACTTATCTCTAAGCTTTCTGGCCTTTCTGATATAATAGGGATTCAAATGTCTTTTAGATATGCATAATATTAAATATTGTTTTATGCTGTTCTACCTTATTGAGAATCTGGCTCTGGAATTGGATTATAGCTCTCCATTCCTCAGACAGAGGCATGCTTTTAAAGTCTCTATGTCCAGGTCAAGAGCTGTGATAGGGAGAAAAGAGCAAGAAGACAGCTAAAAGGATTACTGGTTTCCTGTAACTGCCTAAAACCATTATATGAGCCTTTTATATCAAGATTTCTAAGTTTATTGGGATAGTTAAAAATCTATAATATCAAAAAAATCTATAATATCTGTAATAAAAAAATAGTTAACCTAAAACTCATAACGTGGGGCTGATAGTTAAAAATCTATACATAGGTAATCTTAAAGGACCATAAGGTATGATTCTATTTTGGAAGATAAAGAACACGTGGCCTGCCACCATCTACAAACAACCACCTTTGCTAGGGTTGAAGAGGGCATATGGCATGTGACTTCACTGCCAACTTGATCAAAGGTAACTCACATGGTGTGGCCCAAACTAGGAGATAGCAAAAAGTCTCCACGATACTTTGGATTAGGATTTGGTTTAGGATTAGGACAGGTAATTCCTGTCCCGTCCTGAAAACAAGGTTGATGATAGACAGGACTTTAAAACAATGCTTGTTTAATAAGGTATTAAAGCTGTACCTCCATGCATTCATATACAAGAACATATCTTGCACTGGCAACCAAATTGTAAGACAAGAATCACCCAGGTAGTAGTTGTTTTAAAGACATAAAGGGATCTTGGAGAACATCTGAGGCTTGCCAGTACGTAGCAGGGCTGGAGATCCTAAAGAAAGTCCAGTCGCAGTTGGGGACCCTATCAGTTTTGGAGATGCCAGTGCCATGTAATAAAAACACCAGTCACAATGAAATGGAGTCAGCTGGGACAAGAAGGTAGGTTATGTATGCTGCCAAAAGTGGGGCCATACAGATGACCCAAGCTCCTTGGGAAAGCCTAAAAGATTGTAAATTAATCCCAGATATTAAGCATTGAATTATTTGCACTGTTGGAGTTTGATTTTACCCTGTGCAGATTGTGGTTGCGCTCTTCCCTCTTGTGTATCTTCCCTCTTGAAATAAGAAAGATACTTTATTTTTTGATATTGTAGGAACACAGATTTGAGAAATTTTAAACTTTTTTAAAAAGAAATTTTGGAGTTTTACAGAAAAATTAAATTTAACAAACTGGATACTTTTAAGAAACAGCTTTTAAATTTAAGTTTATACTCAACCTATAGGCTATGACACTTGAGGGTCGAAAGAACATTCCATTGGGGTAGTCTACACTAACTGCATGTCTAATGTTTACATTGCAATTGATAAGCACTGGCAAAATTCTAGTTGTGAAATAGCAACAAGAGTGATTTTATGGTTGAGGTGGGGTCACCACATTTTAGTAAACTATGTCGAAGAGCCACAGCATCAGGAAGGTTGCGAACCACTGGTATAAAGAATGTCTCTCCTTACCTAAGGTCCATTCAAACTTAAGAATGTATGTCTAGCCTCCTTGTCTTTGCTAACTTTATTATGCCTTAGCTATTTTAATTAACTGAGTTTATTCTGTAATGGTGTACTTATAAAAGGATCAGGAAAGTTCCCAGAATTTCGGTAAGCTGTATTTATGAGTTAAAATCTTATCTTGATATTAAAAAAAAGCTTCAATTCAGAAACTGTTACTCTTTAAGGCTAAACTTAACAGGAATAAGGCTATAAAATTCTAATATTATAAAAGCTATTAACTTATTGTAAGCTGTTAAAAGACAATTAAAACATGCAAGTTAATGGTCAGTCACCATATAAAGGATCAAATTCTTTTTTTTTTTTTTTTTTTTTTGGTTTTTACAGGGTTTCTCTGTGGCTTTGGAGCCTGCGCTGGAACTAGCTCTTGTAGATCAGGCTGGTCTCGAACTCACAAAGATCCACCTGCCTCTGTGCCTCTGCCTCCCAAGTGCTGGGATTAAAGGCGTGCGCCACCACCACCCGGCAAGGATCAAATTCTTAATGTGTTCAGAACTACTATACTTATAGTCACGCTAAGTACTAATGTAATTAATTATAAAAAAATAAGCCATATTTAGCTGCCTGTATGTTTTCAAGGTTAAGCATAAAATAAGTAACTAAAAACAAGCAAAGTTTGTATAGTTCAGATATACTTAATAAATAATGGTCCTAAAGCTTATTAATTAGGTATCTGTTGATTATGGCATTTTCAAATGTTTAATTGAGAAAACTATGACAGAGATCTCTAGCAACTAACAGTGACCCCTCAAGGTCTCCAAGAAGATGATGGGTCATGACAACTCTACCTTAATTATAGTAAGGCTAACCACTAGGCAAAATTTTCCCAATGCCTCGCCTGCCACCAAGACCCAGCCCAAATTCTGGACAAGCAGGACACTGGAGAGTTGCTTGCCCTACTTTGCCTAGACAAAGTAAGGTCAGTCCCCCATGTTCTTCCTCCATAAGAAAGTCTTTTATTTTCTAGGCCTAGTGGCCTAAGACTGATGCCCTGGGACCTCTGCCCCAAACAAAGCCACAGAGACCACAGGAGCTGGTGGGGTGACTGTCTAGGTAATGGGTAAATCTGTCATTTTAATCGATGCATATATCATTTGGATTATACTTTCTGCTGTAATTTATCCTTCTCAGATCTCTGATGGCATTACCAGCTAGACTAACTGTAGCTTTGTCAGCCTGGCAGCAGCAGGCAACTACCTCCTTCCCCCAAGGTTGCAGCCTTCTAGTCAGTCCACTTCATATGTGAAAATCAAGCCTTGCTTTTTCTGGAGCTACTAAGTCTCCTGTTGAAAAAAGGCAAACAGGTTTGCCTGATAACAAACTTCACATAAGCAGGTTTCAAATTGTCTTAGTTGGGCTTTCTATTGCTGTGAAGAGACACCATGACGACAGCCAATTTTATAAAGGAAAACATTTAATTTGGGTGGCTCACAGTTTCAGATGTGTCCATTATCATCATGATGGGAAGCATGGTGGCATACAGACAGGCATGATGCTAGAGAAGGTGCTGAGAGTTATATTGATCCACAGACAACAAGAAGTGAACTGAGACACTGGAAGTGGCTTGAGCATATATGAGACCTCAAATCCCCCTCCCACAGTGATATGCTTCCTCCA
>JAQHUG010000444.1:1191775-1205588 GCA_028555095.1 Dicrostonyx torquatus | reverse complement strand
CAGGTTCAATTCCCAGCATCCACATGGCAGCTCACAACTGTCTGTAACTCCAGTTCCAGGGGATCTGATGCCTTTACACCAATGCACATAAAAATAAAGTTAAAAATAAAATTTAAAAAATGTCATTAAATTGATTATTATATAAAATAATTATTCCCTTAATCATCTTCATTATATTTTGTGGAATTTGTCCCATATTCATTCCTAAAGCTGAACCACAACTTTTATTATTGAAATTTCAAAAAGTCTGTTCTCAAAATATCTGCCACTTAAACAAAATTAACCCAGTTTGCTTTGAATTAATATTCTATTTCCAACAATATTGTACTAATATTTACTTGTGCCATATTTTTATCTTTTTTCTTTTATTTTGATTCAAAGAATATTTAGTTACAATATTTATAATTCAAAACTTCATTATACCTGTAGTTCCTGAATGGCTTTTCGCTGGGCTTCAATTATCTTTCTATTTTCTTGCAATTTATTTTCTTTCTGCTTCAGTTCAGATTCTATGCTCACTTTCCACTTTTTGATCTTTTCAGCCTCTTTATACAGCTTTGAATACAGTCTGCTCATTGGCTCTGAATTCTAATTCAGTGAATTTACAAAAATTAATTAAGATGTTAATATAACCAACTATAATTACCTACCACAAATTCATATATATTAATAGCAACAAATTGTGTACTCAATTTATACTCTAACAGGATTAGCTCTTACATAGTATCAAGACAGCATATGATACTTCACAAAATTACTGATTAAAATTAAAAAATGCTAAAGTTAAAAACAATTTAATCAATAAGAGAATCTGACTGGATAAAAGCTAAAATATATCACTCCAAAAGAAACATACAAATGTTAACTGTCTTAAAGCATTTTGATTAGAGAAATAATTTAAGGATTAAGAGTGTGATGTTTAGGAGCTGGAGAGATGGATTAGTAGTTAAGAACACTTGCTGTTTTTCCAGAGGACCCGGGTTCAATTCCCAGCACCCACATGGCAGCTCAAAATTGTCTATAATCCCAGTTCCAGGGAATCTAACAACCTCACACAGACAAATATGCACATAAAATAAAAATAGTGTTTAAAATATGACAAAAATAGAAAGTTATTTGATATGTAATTTTCAATGAGCCTAAGCCTTTATTTAGAGTTCTTGCCTTTTTTATCCACATCATATTATAAATGCCAGAGGAATTTGGATTTTTCATTTAGGAGCTGGGGATCTAACTCAGGGCATTTCACATGCTAAGCAAATAACATGGCTCTAACATGAAGTTATCCTCAAGCTTCATTAAAAAAAATAATAAACTGAGGGGCTAGAGAGATGGCTCAGAGGTTAAGAGCATTGCCTGCTCTTCCAAAGGTCCTGAGTTCAATTCCCAGCAATCACATGGTGGCTCACAACCATCAGTAATGAGATCTGGGGCCCTCTTCTGGCTTGCAAGCATATATGGAGGCAGAATATTGTGTACAAAAATAAGTAAATAAATCTTTTAAAAAAAAAAAAGAGCAACAAGTGCTTAAAATAAATAAATAAATAAACTGATATTTGTTTATTGATAACCTGTTATCAAAATATAAACTGAATCCAATTTTAGTATTCTATGACACTATGAAGCTTAGCAATAGCCATAGAGCACTTATCAGGCCATTTAATTTCCATAAATTTAGAAGATATGCTATAAAAATGATTTTATAACTAATATAAAAACTATGCCATATCCTACAAATAAATTTCTTAATACAACAAAGCATCCAGATAACAATTTCATTAAAAGATTATTTTTGTAACTGCTGGCCTTTTCACATATTACATCCATTTCCACAACTCTAGTATTAACTATTTTATTTAAAATAAAATTTACCCATAAGAACTGGTCCCTTTCATTCATGAAAATACAAAAGCTTCACACTTCAAATACTTTAAGAAGAAAAAATATCTGGAATGGGATGCAGAGCAGTTGCCTAAAATGTATGAGGCCGATTAAGTACCCAGAACCACCAAAAGAAAGATTTCAAAGAATACAGTTTAAAATATTAACCAAATATTAATACTTAAAAGGGTATATTCAAATGATAAATGAAATTCCAATAAGAAGAAGGAAATATCTGACCTCAAAATCAGAGTCATTTGGTCCTTCCTGATAGTGGCAACTGCCAGAATTTGCCACCTAAAAAAATTAATGTTTACTGTAAGATTATATTTTTAGAGCTAATGACAGTTAAATACACAAGACCATATGGCCAGTAAATTGGCTCCATGAGTAATGGCCACAATGATAACCTGATTTGAGCCCTAGGTCTGCAAGTTGTTTTCTGACCCACACACATATTATATGTACACACACACACACATACAAATACATAGAAGCACATACACACATTAAATAAATGTAATAAAAATTAAATGCACAAGACTACTAATCCCACAACTACAAATTTTTTTCTTCTTCAAATAATCTAACAGATTATATGTACACACTTTCACTAACCTGTTCAAGTATTGGCAAAATGCTAAGCTTTTGTAAAGCAGGATCTGCAAAAAATAAATAAAACGTATTAAATACAAGAACAGGTTTTATATTATTTTATCTAGTTGAATGTCAAGAATATCAATGTAATACTTACATTGTATTTTCAATAACTAGCAATGTATGTAACAAAATGTTTCTATGAAATTTTATATATTGTTTTCCAAACCTACCTGTATTATTGATGTCTTCCCGATTTTTGGAGAGACTGGATATTGCAAATGAAACACCAAAATCACTTTCCGTACATTTGTTGACAGTCTAGAAATACAAAGAGGTTCATTAAGTATTCTGCTCAGTACCATTTGATACCTAGCAGTGTAATACACAAATATATAGTATCCATATCTACTTAAAGCCGCCACTGTAAACCAGGTGGTGGTGGCACATGCCTTTAATCCCAGCACTCAGGAGGCAGAGGCAGGCGGATCTCTGTGAGTTCGCGGCCAGCCTGGTCTACAAGAGCTAGTTCCAGGACAGGATCCAAAGCTACAGAGAAACCCTGTCTTGAAAAAAAAAAAAGATGCCACTGTAATTATAAACCCTTTGATGTATAGTGTTTAGAATATCAAATGCCTCTGCTATGCAAACAAAGCAAAATTTTAATTCTTTATTTCTCAGCTATAAATTACATAATAAAAGCTTTGTAGATATTTTGCATAACATTTGCAATTTTAACAGTATATAGTTTTCTTCAATCTCTCTCAATCAGTGAGATTTATCTTCACTGAATCCACTTTTAATAATGTGTCTTGGCTAGAGTGGAAATTTTCTGCAGCATGTAAAATTAAAATATTAGCTGCATCATCCTCACTTCCATATTCTACTTGAGAAATTTAAATAATATAAAAAGCTGCTTCACCTGAGAAATCTGAAGTAGTGCTTTTCAATTAGAATTATATTAATAAATGAATTTCTCCTTACCCTATCAGGAAGCTCAATCAAAATATTACTACACACATTTGTCCAAATAATCTTTAATTTTCCTTGGTAGAATTCCTAATTTTTCTTGTAATTTTTCCTTATAAATTGACTCAAATCCTGAAGGAGGTTTTCATCAGTGGTACAGCTACTGGTTAAGTGTCATGCTGCTATAAACACACTGATAAAACACATTGGGACACAGACATACAAAAGAAACAAAGTAGAAGGGGGACTAGTAGGGAAGAGGAAGGGGATTAGTGGGAGGGGGGATAAACAAGGTTAATGGGAGGTTCTTAAATACACTGTTCAATAACCCTCTGATACTCAACAGTGCTAATATACATTAGATATATGCACCTGTATCTGCTTAAAGCCACTCTAAGTATAAATCTTTTCATCTACAAGCAGTGTTTAAATTATACATACGTAAAAATGTCATAATGAAACCATTATTACCTACAATTAATATGTTAGTAAAACATTAAAAAATTGTTTCAAACCATTTAGCCAGAAAGATAATAAGCAAATACTATTTATGCAAAGTTGTACGGCAGCAATTCTCTTCGATTTTAAGTGTGCATGTGTGTATGCATGTGTGCGCGTGTGCTTTAATGCCTGAGAGGTGACATCAAGCCCCCTTAGGGCTGGACGCGCTGGCAACTGGGCTTGCTCTTGGCGCCAAGCCACCTCTGCAGCCCAGCAGGGATTCTTTGGCTGAGTCTGGTCAACAGGCACTGAGGCCCGTAATCCCAGGCAGGAAAGCTAGTTCCAATCCTTGGGTACATCCGCTGTTAATACAACACACAAAGTGGGAAGCACGCTTTCCTTATTAGCATTTCTTTACGGTGCACGTGCGCGGACTCGCAGACGTGCCTGCGGGTGGGGAGGACGGAAACCGACTGGCCACGTGGGTTCTAGGGCTGCAACTCTATCTTAAGGCTTCCTCCCCACCCTCCCCACCCCAGCCGTTTCAGGCACCACAGCTAACTGACCTTGAAGTAGGTGGCGTCTCCTCCCGCCGTCTGCGGTTTCACAGCGGACACTTGACTGCTGCTCAGCAACGGCGGGACGAATAACGTGAACGGCTTCTGCTTCTCCATGGCGTCTACTAGGCCTCGGCGGGGCGGGGAAGAGATCACGAAGCGAGGTGAGTAAGGCTGCCACCAAGTGAGCTAGGTCCCTGGGTGGCGCCCCACCCCCCGCGCACGTGCCCGACAGTAGAAGCCCACCGGGTCCCCATGTACCCACCCACCCAGGCCGTCACGCGGCCTTAGGCCCAGCCGGGACAGCCCGAGGCCCACCCGGCCGCCCTAGGCCTCGAAGCCCCGGCGCGGGCCCTGACACGCGTGACGGAGCAGCGCGAGCGGCCCCCAGCCCAGGCAGCCCTCCACACCCTCACCCTTCGTGGGCTCCGCGCCACACAGGCGGCTTCTCTATGAAAACATCGACTAGAGCCGCGAGCCTCGGCCTCAGAACCTCCTAGAAACCGGAGAATGCCGGCTCGGGGCGCAGGGCAGCGCGGGACTGGAACGTTAAATATAACAGTTGGTCGGGCTCCGCAGCTGGCCAGGATCTCGCGCAGCACATCTCGCGAGACTTCCCTTTCCAGGGCCCGGGCTCTGATTCTCCACCATTCTTCATTCTATGCAGAATGTGAGCGTTGTCAGAGAACACTGGGAAAGCTCTCTGGCTGCTAAAACAAACGAGCTGAGGCACTCACACCCTAAGCGTGCCAACAATCACATTGCTCTGTCATTTCTTTTCTTTTTTAAAAAGATGTATTACTTTCTGGTTTGTGGGTAAGAATGGTTTATGCGCGTGGATGTATGTACGCATGTGCAGCACAAGCATGGAGTGTCCTGGATGGCCATAAGAAGGCATAGGATCCGTTGGAACTGGAGTTACAGAGGGTTGTTAGCTACCATGTGGGTGCTGGAAACCAATATGGGTCCTCTGCTAAGGCAATAAGTACTCTCCAGTCCAGTAAAGAGGAGGACACTGGAAGTGGTGCTAAAGATGGCTTGGGAAGTAGGTGATATGTGCTTGTCACTGCTTCCGCCTTGGCTACAAGGTCAGTACCACTAACTAAGCGCAAACTGGACAAAGCAATGGAGCTGTCTTATGCGTCCAAGAAGTGGAATGCAGGTGTGTGAGGACTGAGTGGCAAAATTCAAGAACTGAAATTGAAGATAAAAAGGAGAGATGAGTTCAAGGCCAGCCTGGTCTACAAAAGCTAGTTCCAGGACAGACTCCAAAACCACAGAGAAACCCTGTCTCAAAAAAAGAAAGAAAGAAAGAAAGAAAGAAAGAAAGAAAGAAAGAAAGAAAGAAAAGAAAAAAGAGATGAAGGCTCAAAGCCGGGGACAGGAGGAGGGTGCATATTTTAGACTTTACAGAGGAGGCCCATGAGGAAATTTTGAGCAGCAAGGCTGGCAGGATCAGGTTGAGAAGAAAATTCATGGTATGAAGAATGCTTCAAGTTTATGGAGTGAAACAGTTTTGATTGCTTGGAAAAGATGCACGGACGAATGCTCACAGGGGTCATAGAGATGAGAAATCACCTGAAAAACACATTTAGAAGATCAAAGCTATTTTGTTTGTTTGGTATTTTTGCAGGGTTTCTCTGTTTCTTTTGGGGGCATGGCCTGGAACTAGCTTTTATAGACCAGGCTGGCCTCGAACTCACAGAGATCTGCCTGCCTCTGCCTTCCGAGTGCTGGGATTAAAGGCGTGCGCCACCACCGCCTGGCCAAAGCAGTGTGTTTTAAGTATAAGGGAGGAAATCAAAGGGGCAGCCTTGGAAAGCTAGATGTAGCATTATTACAGCTGAGACCCAACTCTCCCAAAGGAGAGAGAAGAAAGGTAGCCTTTCTCTTGGGCTGGCTCCATTTCATGCCAGCAGTCTTCCTCAGCAGATGCCTCACAGTCCAGGCATCTCCCACATGCTGGAGTCTCCATTATAAGATAGGCTTCTCCTTCAAACTTCATAAAATGGCCTTCCAGGGCCTCCTTGCCAGTAATCAAACCCCACCACACATTGCCTGGCCTCGGTGGTCAGTGTGAACATTCATGACCCCTCACTCTTACATCTAGTCTGTCCACGAAGTCAGCACAGCTCTCCACCTTCTGTTGCCATTGGAGACAGAGGTTGGCCCCTTGGACCACAACTCCAGAAGCCTCCAGGTATCTTCAAGGCCAAATCTAGGGGAACACTGCTTTAGGAGAATGTTTTCAGGCAGGGACCCCTGCAGAGAACCCCTTTAGATAACATTCCTAGCTTATGCTCTCCTTTCCAAATGAATCTGGGTTTCTCCAAGCTAGAGCCTTCAATAAATGAGTCATTGTTCCCAAGACACCTCTCCTACTGTCCCAATGAGAAGCAAAAGGCTTCTCCTAAATGGCAGTAATATTTTTAACAATTATACGCTCTGATCTACAACTCTAAGCTTGATGAAAATCCTTTTGTAATGATTATTCTGTCTCTTTAAGAGACAAGCCACGCCCACTCCCTCCCCCATCCACTAAGGCAGGCCGATCTTTTCTGCTTGCAGCCTGATTCTCTTCCCTTTTCTTTCTCCCTGGGAGAGGCAGCTTCTGCCTCTCCCCACTTCTCACTTCCCCCCCCTTCTGTCTCTGTCTTTGTCTCTCTGTCTTCTATCTCTATCTCACTCTGCCTCTCTGCTCTTCTCTCCTTCTCTGTTCCCCCTCCATAACCCACTAAATAAATATCCAACTTCACTCTGCATGCCCTGCCTATCTGTCTATCTCTTGCCCACCGCCCCGGACCAGCTGCCTTCAGAGACCTGCGGCACGGTCTCATCCCTGCCTGGGACAGGCAGCTCTGGGGCCCGCTGCCTGCCCCCACTGGGGAACCTGTGGCGTGGTCTCATGTCCCCCTGCCCGCTGCAGCAACTCAGGGATCCTGCAGCATTTTTAATTAATCCATTACACCTTTCCCCACAAAACTGCACATTTTTCATATCCTTCTGCTCAATTGTTGCAAACATTGCTAAAAACAGTAGGAAAAAACTATGGCACAGTCCAATACATGCTATCTTGAAGTAACTTCTACCAAATTAATCCTCTTTTTAAATTTAAACCTCAATTTCTCAGGATATGGAAATAATGTTCTTTGCCAGAATTTAACAGAAGGGGTCTCTAGTGCAATTTCTGATAGAGTCTGATAGTTCCTTCTGGAACTTCATGATGGCACCAGTTGACACTGTTGGAATTGTGACCTTCACACTTAAGCTCTGCTTAGGGCAGTTGAGGGTTTCTCTAGCAACAACTCCATGCTTCTCCAAATTTCTCCCATAAATTCCTTGCAAAAACGTACTAAGCGCGAGGTCAGATTTGTTGTGTTTATAAATCCCACTTCTCAGAACCAATTTTCATCTCTTGTTCTTGTGATCAAGTAACAGTAGCAACCTGGACTCACTCCATCATGGTGAGAAAGCCTGGAAACAGGAGCGTGAGGAAGTGGCGCCTGCTGATCACATTGTATCCACAATCTAAAGGTCCCTGAGGTACAGAGATGGCTATTTTTAGTTGCTTTTTTTTTTTTGCTCTATTTCTTTCCTTTTTCCCTTCTTTCCTTCTCCCCTTCCTCATTCCCAACGCGTGCTTCTTTCTATATCCTACGTGCGCTTCTTTCTATATCCTACGTGTGCTTCTTTCTATATCCTACGTGTGCTTCTTTCTATATCCCACGCATGCTACATTCTATATCCTATGCGTGCTTCTTTCTATATCCTACGTGTGCTTCTTTCTATATCCTACGTGTGCTACTTTCTATATCCTACGCGTGCTTCTTTCTATATCCTACGTGTGCTTCTTTCTATATCCTACGTGTGCTTCTTTCTATATCCTACGTGTGCTTCTTTCTATGTCCTACGTGTGCTTCTTTCTATATCCTACGTGTGCTTCTTTCTATCCTATGTGTGCTTCTTTCTATATCCTACGCGTGCTTCTTTCTATATCCTACGTGTGCTTCTTTCTATATCCTACGTGTGCTTCTTTCTAAATCCTACGTGTGCTTCTTTCTATATCCTACGTGTGCTTCTTTCTATATCCNTTCTTTCTATATCCCACGCGTGCTTCTTTCTATATCCCACGCGTGCTTCTTTCTATATCCTACGTGTGCTTCTTTCTAAATCCTACGTGTGCTTCTTTCTATATCCTACGTGTGCTTCCTTCTATATCCTACACGTGCTTCTTTCTATATCCCACGCGTGCTTCTTTCTATATCCCACGCGTGCTACATTCTATATCCTATGCGTGCTTCTTTCTATATCCCACGCGTGCTTCTTTCTATATCCTACGTGTGCTTCTTTCTATATCCTATGTGTGCTTCTTTCTATATCCTATGTGTGCTTCTTTCTATATCCCACGCGTGCTTCTTTCTATATCCCACGCGTGCTTCTTTCTAAATCCTACGTGTGCTTCTTTCTAAATCCTACGTGTGCTTCTTTCTATATCCTACGTGTGCTTCTTTCTATATCCTACATGTGCTTCTTTCTATATCCTACGCGTGCTTCTTTCTATATTATACGTGTGCTTCTTTCTATATCCTATGTGTGCTTCTTTCTATATCCTACGCGTGCTTCTTTCTATATCCTACGCGTGCTTCTTTCTAAATCCTACGTGTGCTTTCTATATCCTACGCGTGCTTCTTTCTATATCCTACGTGTGCTTCTTTCTATATCCTACGTGTGCTTCTTTCTATATCCCACGTCACTATGTGTATGCTATAAATATAAGCCTGCTGTTTGAACCCACAGTCTTGAATTTAAAAAACAGTTGAAGAGGATATCATTCTGCTCCACATAGAGACCATTTAATCTGTGCCTGTTCGAAAAGGGAAGAGAAATGAAGTTATTTAAAAACACTGCTTTCCAAAGCGTTTCCTCTATGCCGCCTCAGTTTTACATTAATTTTGGCAAATTCACCAAGCCTGCTGGTTTCATCAAAGAACTCATTAGCATTTTTTCAGACCTTCATTTAAAAATTTAGCTATTGAAGTCAAGCTGTACTAGGTATTCTCGGGGTATTTGTATATGTGACATTATGTTGGGAGCTATTGAGGGCTGTGGACCCCCAGACCCTGAATTCCCTGTGAGCAGCTTGTTTTTCCTATGCTTGCAGCTGCTCTAAGCAAAACAACTTGCTTTCCTCTACTCTGAGCAGGCTGGCAGGCTGCTGGGTCTGCTGCTAAAAGATCCCGAGAGCTGGGGCATGGCCAGAGCCCTATATGAGCTTCTCCTGAGCACAATAAAACTTGGCACTCTTGTGTCAAGAGTGACCCATGTCTCTGTATGTTTTTAAGTCCCTCAGCCCAGTTCCCAGCTCGCATACTGACCTGTAGTGGCACAGGCGCTATAGGCGTAGTACCATATAGCAGGTAGTACAGGACCATCTCGGAGTTTTACAACATTACAGAGTATTAAAATGCGTTTCTTTATCTTTAGCTGATATTTTCTTTGGAATAAATTTAGAAGTGTAAATCAGAGGAAGTACTGAGTGGAATGTGGATTATTGACAGGAGTACAGCCATGCCAAGGACCAATGCCTCAGACTCATGATAATAGCAAAGCCTTCCTCTGGTCCATACATAGATATTGACCATGTGTGCAAAAACTATCACCTGCAGAACTATTCCTCCTCCAGAATGGCTACAAAGACCTTCAGCCAAGACTAGCTAACCTGACTCTTTATGTGATGAACAATAAATATGCTAAGCTTCTAGGTTGTTGTCTAGTTGGTACCCTCCATCAGAGGCCCACTTGTGATGGTTTGAATAAGCGTGGACCCATCTCTCTCCTGTATTTGAGTCCTCGATCCCTACTTAGGGGACTGTTTGAAGATTAGGTGTGTGTCACTGAGGATGGGCTTTGAGATTTCAAAGCTTATACCAGGCCAAGTCAGCCCCCTTTTATGTCCCCTGCCTCCAACTTGCAGATTAGATGTAACCTCTCAGCCACTGCCCTAGTGCCATGCCTACCTGCCTGGTGCCATGGTTCTGGCCATGATCATCATGGACTCATTCTCTGAAACTTTAAGAAAGCCCCCAATTAAATGCTTTCTTTCATAAGTTGCCTTGGTCATAGTGTCTCTTCACAAAATAGAAAAGTACCTAAGACAATAAGCAATCCCAGTGTTTTTGCCTTTGTGTCGCTTTTCATTCACTCATCACCCAGTCAGGCTTCCAGAACCAAGCTGTGGAGGACTGGTCTCGACAAAATCACCTCTTGCCAGGGTAGGGGGCATGGAAACTGAAGAAATATAAGTAAAGAATATGAAGACACATAAAAAATAACAGAGCAGAAACCACAGAAAGTGTCGGGAGGGCAGTCCAGTGACTGAAATTCACCCGTGTTTATTTTTCCACAGCTTTTATACCCAACATAAACTGGGGTGGGGGTAACAAAAGACTTTATTAACATGATACAAAAGATGACTCACACAGCCAATCGCTTTATCACTCTGGGACATCAAATCATTAGCATTCTGTTTTCTAGGTTGCAAAGTTGCTCTAGTCAGGTATTCTGAAGACTGCCCCTCTCCAGGTGACCTCATAGTTACAAAAAAAAAAAAACCAGAAGTACATTTGCATATCCTGACTACCTGTCAGAATGGCAAGGTTTACTAGAATGAGCTATCTTAATTTCAAAAGAATCAGGCAATCACATCCTGAGTTGGGATGTGCAACTATGCTTGTCAGTCTCCAAACTCTCTGACCAGCAGACAAGGTGGAAATGGGCCTGCGTTTTTGAGCCTCCACACCAAGCCACACAGGGTTCAGCAGGATAGGGGTGGGGTGAGTCGGTTCTGCAGATAAAGGCTCTTGTATCTAAGCCTGACAATCCATGGAACACACATAAAAGTGGAAGGAGAGAACACACTCCACAGACCTGTCCTCTGATGTTCACAAATGTGTTTGGTACACACACACTTCTTTTAATTAAAAAAAAGAAAGGGAAAAACAACTGTTGGTAAAAATTTTGAAGGAAAAGGAATCTTTGTACACTGTTGAGAAGAGTCACTGTGGAAATCACTATATCATTTCCTTCAAATCTAAAAGTAGACCTACTGTATAATCTATACCATTTCTGGGAAAACACCTAAATCAAGAGCCACATAAAATTGTAACACCTACATAGTTATGTTTATTACAGCACTATTCACAGTAGCCAAGATACGGAATCAAACTAGGTGCCATTAGATGGGTGGATAAATAAAATGTGATATACACACACAATTCAGTCCTTAAGAAGAATGAAACTATGTCATTTACAGAAAAACAGATGGACATCTTCATGTTAAGGGAAATAAACCAGGCTCAGACTACAGTCAGATGTTTTCTTGCATGTGTGACTCTATTGTTTTGAGACATGGAAGTGAAGGATCAATGGGGGGACAAGAAGGGCCTTGGCACTGTGTGCTGAGTACACAGTGGGTGGTAAACACAACTGAAATATCTTATATACAGGTATGAAATTTTCACAATGGAATGCACTAGCTTGTATACTTGCATATACTTCTTCAAAAATACAAAACAGACACAATTTGAAAATATCTTTTTCCTCTTTAATCATCCATGAAATGCCATCACGAGAAGAGGTTTAAGCATCAGCTTCTTATTCCATCAGCATGTCCTTAATCAGTGAGGCAGACACACTGCCTCATAGAACTAACCTCTGTTCACATTTATACATTGGATATTTCAGCTAAATGAAAATAATTAGTTTCTTTAGGTAAAGGACTCATGAAGAAACAATGGCCATCAGTTCTTCTCTTTCTTCTTCTGAGATGAAGTCTTATAACCCAGGATGGCTTTAAACTCAGGATCTTGCCTCCATCTCCCAAGTACAGGGAATATGCCACCACATGGCTCCATTGAGAAGAATCCTAGAGTGTTTCTCTACTGAATAGCGTCCAAAATTCCACAAAATCTGATGAGCCCTTAGGATCTCCATTTTATAGTGAAGTGTGGTAACACAGTGGTTTTGTTTACAGTTTTCTAGTCATCCAATTTTGATTTTGAAATTTTAAGACAAACCTCAAAATTCTCCATTTCAGTAAAATGAATGCAAATTCCATTTCTCAGAGAGTAACACAAGCAGTCTGGGGTCCTTTGTTTCCCAGGCACTGAGGATTTCTGAGTGCCTGTGACTCAGAGTTCTCAGTTCAGTAAGCCGCCCTATGAGGCGAGCAAAATGCTGGGGCTCTTCCGGATGGTACAGTTTTGAATATTTAAACAAAAGCTGTAGAACTGGTTCTTGTAAATTTTCTACGTGCTGCTTATTTTTAAGACATGGTCGATCTGAAAAACATATTTATCTTGAATGTTGATTTAAAGTGGTAGAAATAATTCATTTAAATAATGCAGCTATTAAATAATACATGTCACAAGTACTAACAGAACCCTAATTCACATTAGATTTGATAATTGTCTTTGTTCCTCATTTTATTTAATCTCACGATATTCCATTGCACTACGCTCTACTTTTATCACACTTTTCAGATCAGCTCCCTGAAACATACAGCATTAATTTCCACACAGTCCCAGGGGAGGGAAGGGATCAGTGAGTAATGGTGGGAATATAACAGCCATGAGAGGCTTGCCTGTATCTTTAAAATAGCAAGTAATGTCTCTACAGCCAACAGGAAGCAAAGGGTAAGATGTTTTAGCTTCCTACCCTGAGATAGGAGCCTACTGGGAAATTCTGAAAGCTTCAACAGCTGTCATTAATTGGGTCACTAACTATACAACAATGAACCTCACAGGCTCCCATTATTATACTTATATTCTTAATATGGAGAGGGTGGGGAAGGAAAGAGACAAATACATCTTAAGAAGCAAAAATAGAGGGCTGGAGAGAGCACTCGGCAGATAAGAACACTAGCCACTCTTCCCAAATACTGGGGTTCAACTCCCACACCTACATGGTGGTTCACAACCATCTGTAACTCCCTTTTAACTCCCTTTCTAGCAGATCTGACACTCTCTTCTGGACTCACAGGCACTGTGCACATGGGGTTCATATGCAGACAAGGAAGACATACACACCAACAAAAATATATGAGTAAAAAAATTTACAAAGCAAAAATAAAATAAGAATTGCTGTAGAGAAAAGTAAACAGGGAACAGATAGGACTCTGAGCAAAAAGAGTCAAAAGATGAATCAATAACAGTGGGCTCTGCACAAGAGCTTGCCATGCTCAGTGGATTTCTATGTGGTCAGGTAAAGAATGAAAAAGGAAAAGGAACAATAGAGAATAATAGAAAGAACTTTAGCTTCAATTTGTGCAAAATAAGAAGCCACCAACGGGTACAAACAGTGGAATGAAA
>JAQHUG010000444.1:1174765-1187272 GCA_028555095.1 Dicrostonyx torquatus | reverse complement strand
AGGTCATGGTCAAGCATTATCCAGATATTAAGAGACCACGGATGCCAGCCCAGACTGCTTATACCCAAAATTGTCGATCACCATAGAAGGACAAAACAAGATATTCCATGACAAATCTAGATTTCACCAATACCTAGCCACAAACCCAGCCCTGCACAAAATACTAGAAGGAAAACTCCAACCCAAGGAAGATGGCTACACTAACAAAACACAGACAACTGATGATCTCATTACAGCAAATCCCAAAGAAGAAAAAAATGCCAATGATGAAAACTAAATTAACAGGAAGTAGCAACCATTGGTCATTAATATCCCTTAATGTAAATTAAGCCCTGAGAACAGACATTAAACAAGGATCAACTGAAGGGAGAGATAAAAGTGATGAAGTTTTTCTCGTCATAAAACTTCAATGGAAAGTATCTTAATGATAAATGTGTAATTTAGGTGAGCCCTGTGCCCCACTGAAAACATTCTTAGATGTAGAGAGCATGAAATGCTCCTTGTTTCAGAAGATCCCGCTGAGAAGTGTAAAGGATGTTGGCCATGCACATTGTTAGTCCCACTTCTAAAAGGCAGTGAAATCCTCAGATGCCAGCACACCTGAGCTCTAAGTTACTGCTCCATGCAGAGTTTGTAGCTTAATTCCTAAACTGAACTGAAAGAAAGAAGACTTTTATGGTGCAGTCAGGGCGAACTTTTCCTAGGTAACACTCTTAGCTGGCTTTCCAAATATTCAAGTTCAGATGACTGTAAACACTGCTATCCAATACTGGAAAGTGGATAATGAAATCTGGCTGCACTGGAACCTACATGGTTGCACTTTCAATGAGCTACCTAGTGAGCCTTCTTGAATCCTGATGCCACAGAAAGTTAGAAAAAAGAACACAAATATGTCCTGCCTGATCAATCAAGATGGGGCAGTGGTACCCTGGGAAGACTTGAATGGCCTGAAACAGTGTGTTACCCATGCTGAGCGACTGTCTCACGTTAACCTGAAGCCAGTGTGTAAAGCAGACTACATCATGTCAAGAAGATGATGAACTGACACAAAAAGCATGAGGAGTCCTCCCAACACCAGAGATCTTCATCATGGCTACAAAATTCCACCCGAAAGCTCACAGGAAACAGAAAGTCCTATCGTTTTCTTTTAAGTGCTTATGAGCTTCTCTACCAAACATAACTAATGCGTCAAGTAAGATGAAGACGGAGGAGAACTGGGCAGTAGGGTCAGCAGTGCCAAGAACCTGAAGCTATTGACAGGCTGTGGTGAACTGGACAGGATGGAGTGGAATCTGACTGGAGAGGATTCAAGAGTAAGAGGAGTAAAATGGAGATTAGATTATAGCTAACTCCCTGAAGAAACTCTCTCTCTCCGGGGCTTGGGTGAGTGTATCCAAGAGGGCATAAGGGCAGGAAAGCCATTTTGAGATGTAAGAAACTACACCACCGCGGAGAGCTTAAAGGAGTCTCATCGAGCAAACTCTGATGGAATGATCAGTGCATTCGCCTTCAGTGAGCAGATGAATAACCAGCAACTTCATGATCCCACGCGGATGTCACCCAGTGCCCAACTACTGATGGTTTTTACCTGAGAAAAGCACCGTTGTTGCTGTAAGCAGAGCATACTCTGTATCTGTTAGATTAAGTTCACTCATTCTTCCGTAGAAGTAAGACAGTGAAGCAATGAATTCTTTAGTAATACCTAAAAAGATCAATATAAGTGTATTTTCATCAGAATGTAACAGATGCAAACACATTGTGATTATCTTTCTTTCTCTCAAACAAATCTAAGCAAAATGAAGTGAGGGTGGGATGGCTGCCTCTGTGAGGGCCAGCAAAAACAATTCCCTTTGCTGTGCTCTTGAAGGCCATGCCTGAACCTCAGTAGTAGGCTCATTAGGTGGGCAGTTGAGAAAAACCAGAACAATGGCAAGGTGTCACCATGTGGACCAAATAGGAGGCTGTGGGACTGAGGGCCTTTAGCCTGCAGAAGCCCCTCTCTGGGAGCTTCTGTATTATCCACAGTAAGGCTCACTCTTCTACCCATAAAAGTGGTTGATACTGTGATGTTGGCTGTCTATGACATCAGCATCCTAGGAAACTTTGAAAAGCACCCGCAAGAATAATTCAGAAGCTTTCCGCCTATATATGGAAAGAATTGCAGTGTTGTAGCCTAAAGAAGATGATTACAAACAGAACGCTCACTGGTGACCTGCCTAACATTAACAAATGTAGTGGCTGTGTCTACAAAGAGTTTCACCACTGAAAAACTTTTGGCAGACAAACCAGCAACTGTGAGAAGAGCCCATGGCATTCTCCTTGTAATAAAATTAAAAGAAGGGAGAAAAGGAAGCAAGGCCCCCCAGTATGATACTTTGTATTGCACAATGTTACCAGTTAGAGTAGCAGAAAGACCGCCTTCCTTGAAAAGGTTTCCCATAGAATAAACATTTTCATCACTGCCCTGATTATGCACTTTCTGTGTACGAGCTGAGGGCTTTGATGGTCTCATAGTACCTAGCAAAAGAGAAAAATACAAACTCTAATTTTCCCCTAATCATTATATAGAGAGTAAATTCACTATCTTTTCAGAATCCAACATAACTATCATGTGAAAAACAATCCCCTAAAATAATATCTTTAGCATTATGTTACTGGAACTTAAAACCAGATTAATAGCTCATATTTTGTAGAAAGAGTGTAGAGAAGACCCTCCAAAATGAATTTTCCATGATACTGTAAAGATTGCCTTTCTTAAACACGCACACCCTCCAAGCATCTCTTTAGTGCATCAGAGGCTGCAGAGACTCTAAAGCAAACACTATTCAAACAATCAACGGACTAGGATATCAAGAGCCTCCCAATAGCAACCTTATGGTTTAGTGTATACAGGGAAGAACAACCAGTAAGTAAGTATATTTTAAAAGGTTAGCACTGTAGCAAGTGCAGTTAGTGAAGGCAGCTGACATTGCTGGCAAAATGTTTTGTTTTTGTTTTTGTCATTTTGCTTCTTCCCTTATCCTCAACTAACAGAGAACTTTTGAATTATTGTACGCACACTAAAACAATGATGGCTTTCCTGCTCTATTCAAAGGTTGATTAATTAAAAAAAAAGAAAAAGAAAAGAAAAAGAAACAAAACATATTTCTTCCTAGCAGTGACGGCACACACCTTTAGTCCCAGCACTTGGGAGGCAGAGGCAGGCGGATTGCTGTGAGTTCGAGGCCAGCCAGGTCTACAAGAGCTAGTTCCAGAACAGGCTCCAAAGCCACAGAGAAACCCTGTCTCAAAAAACAAACCAGAAAAAACAAAACCACGTATTTCTGATTTTTGTGGAAGTGGAGTACTGGATAGTAGGTTCAACACTAGCCTACTTTACCCCTCGCAGAGGTGCCCTACAGATAAATAGCCTATATTTGTGAGTTTCAAAACAAGCATACAGCCTTCACCTAGAGCTCCACTGTGTCTTAGAATCATCATCGCCTTAATGTTTTAACACCTATAAAAGTCCTCCCCATTAGAAGAGCCTGGCTTAAGAGCACAGAAGCCCCCACCCACCCAAGCCGAGGAGCTGTTGGCTGTTGACAGCTACTGTGTGGGGAGAATACAGTTTCTTTCTTTAGGGGCCTGGTCCCTCAAAGTTGACAATCTCCAGCAGATGAGCCCACACCCATGTACCTACGAGCACTAATTAGAGTCACTGAGTTATTTTTAAAAAGGATGGGGGAGGACATTAAATTGGGAGAAATGTGTGGGGAATCCTGCCGGAGTTGGAGAGGGAGGAAGTTGAGTGAAAAAATTTGTATACATGTATGAATTCTGATGTGGGACTCTCCTCTGTATGGCATGAATATTACCATTGGCTAATAATGAAGCTACTTTGGCCTATAGCAGAGCAGAATACAGCAAGGCAGAAAATCCAAGCAGAGATAGAGGAGGAAAGAAGGTGGTGTCAGGAAGACGCCATGCAGCTGCTGAAGAAGAAGGATGCCAGAACCTTGCTGGTAAGCCACAGCTTGTGGCAATGCATAGATTAATAGAAATGGGTTAATTTAAGATATAAGAGCTAGCTAGAAATACAACTGAGTCATTGGCCAAATAATGTTGTAATTAATATAGTTTCAGGTCTGGGTGACTGGGAATGAAAGAACAGTCTCTGTTTACAAAAATTCTCACAAGAATAAAAAAAATTCAACTTTAAAAAGAATGACTTTGTTGAGAGAAAAATGCTAGATGAATATATTAGAAAACTATTTATAAACAGCTATCATGAGGCATTTGTTTCTGCACTAATTGGTAAAATAAAATGAAAAAATAAAAAGAGGCTGATGATATCACTCAGTGAGTAGAGTTCTTGCTTAACATGCACAAGGCTCTGGGCCCCATCCCCAGCACCACATGCACCAGGCAGAGGCATGCATACGCATCAACTGGCAGGCGGGAGCACGAGCATCAGGAGCTCAAGATGCTCCTTGACTATATAGTCAGTTTTAGGATGCCTAAGGTACGTGAGAATCTATTTCCAAAAAACAGTGTTTAAAAACATATTTCTGTATGTGAATAGTTAATATTACATAATTTGTTGCTAAGTTTAACAAGACTATGTGAAAGTTAAATGAAAATCTTTTTTTCTTTTTACTTCCAGAGGTTGATTCTTTCCCGCTGTAAAGCTGGGCTGCGTGAAGAAACATCACTTCAGTCTTCGACTCCTTCTGTAATGCACTCTGATCCTCACTGGTTAAATTTTCAAATCCTTAAAAAAATAAAACACAAAGAAACAAGATAATATTCATGAATTCAATGTTTTTGGTTTTTGTTTGTTTGTTTTGTTGTTGTTGTTGTTGTTTTTCGAGACAGTGTTTCTCTGTGGCTTTGGAGCCTGTCCTGGAACTAGTTCTTGTAGACCAGGCTGGTCTTGAACTCACAGAGATCCGCCTGCCTCTGCCTCCTGAGTGCTGGGATTAAAGGCATGCGCCACCACCGCCCGGCTGAATTCAATGTTTAAAAAATATTTCTTTACCTATCATCCCTAAATGCTTCTTGGGAATAATCACAATACATAGATTCAAATCTGAATAAAATTATTGATTCTACATGGTAATATTTTAGACTTTTATCAGAACTAGGTGACACTTCTCTTCCAGCAAGAACAAATCAAGCATGGCTGCTTTAGCCTTGAAGAAGATAATTTTACAGTGAGCCACTGTGCCTGGAAACATAAAGAAACTGAGTTATTATAACTGGGTTTTAGTCAGCTGTGGCTTGTTCTAGTACTGTAGGGAATTTCTTTGTTTCCTGATTCATCTTTAAAAAAACTACACCATTATAATAAATTTTGTAAATATTTAGATTAGCACCCACCTGATTTATTGAAGTAGATAAAATAAGCATTTTTTTTTAGTTAGAAGTAGCATTACTGGAAAAAATAAAGTTTTCAACTGAAGCCAGGGCCTCCCACACATTAGACAAGTGCCTTGCCACTGAGCTGTGTATTCAGCCTCACGTTAGAGGTTTGGTTTTGCTGTACTATCCCTTTCCCTTAAAAACAGAGGATTTGGGGCTGGAGAGATGGCTCAGTGGTTGTGAGCATTTGTTATTCTTGCTGAGGACCTGGGTTTGGTGACTCAGCCGTCAGTAACGCCAGTTCCACAGGATCCCACATTCTCTTCTGACCTCCATGATATGGTGTGTATATGATATGAATGCATACTTGCAGTCAAAACGTGCATAACACAAAAAATAAAAATAAATCTTTAAAAAATAATGAAACAATTTTACCTGGGAGTCCCTTGGTAAAATTCACCAGCGTATGTATGTGTAGGGCTGCTGCCTCAGAGAGTCTCAGAAAACTTAGTTCAGGGTTGGAATACTCCTGCAGCTAATCCATAAAAAAGAAATCAAAATGATAAGTGGTATTTTCTTTCAGATAATTACTGACGTTTTAACCATTTTTGCTATCATTGCCTAATAACAGTCATTACAAGTTATTTCTTGCCAGTGGTGGATACATACAAGCATGCTTGTTTCCCCTAGAGGAATTGTGAATTGTTGGTGAGCAGTCACTATGGTATTCATAAGATGGTGTTCCTCTTGAGTTAGTGTCATGTTTTCCTGAGCCTGTAAGGAAACAGAGGGCACCTGTAATGTGTGTCTAGCACACCCATTGTCAATAAAGAAACAGCAGATGGTATGAAAGAACGGTCTTGCCCCTTTTCCAGATCTGGTGGTGGATGATACAAGCTTGCTGTCTGCTCCGTCATCTTCCACTTGGACATCCGAGTAAAGGGCAATCTTCTGCTTGAAGTTCTTGCGAAGCCTCTTTGACTTACACTGGATCTCTGTGAGCAAACCTGTGAGGTTACAAAATTCACACAAAGCATTTTTGTCTCAAAAGATAGCACTGTAGGATTTGATGGAAATGATGAAATGATGAAAATGGTCTTCAATGATCATAGACTTCTTTTGTGCATGTCTGCTTCAACTAACTGTCCAGTATTACTTTCCCTTCATGGCTATCTTGTCTCCTTGAAATACAGTCATACCAGACAAAAACTAAAAGCTAATTTTTCATTTCCAAATTATGTTTAGATTTTTATATGAAAAAATTACACATTAATTGCATCTTGGAAATGAGATTGTCATTTTACAGAGTAATAGAATTACCTATCTATAACATTTATCTCTGGCTTTACTAAAAAGACTCCCTTAGGATTTTCAAAATAAGCTAAATCAATTTTTCCTACAAGCTAGACAAAGCATTTAGTTATTTTTCAAATGTGAATAATATTTATTTGAGGATTGTGTTTGTTTAATTTTAAAGATTTACTTTTAATGAGTTTGTGTGTGGTTATGCACCCATGACTGCAGGTGCCCACAGATGCCAGAGGTGTCACATCCCCTTGAGCTGGAATTATTCTTGGTTGTGAGCCCCACAGTGTGGGTTCTGAGACCTGAACTCAGGTCTTCTGCAAGATCAGTGCATGTTCTTAAATGCTGAGCTGTTTCTCCAGCCTGATGATTATTGCTTTTATAGAATGTTTAATCGTCCATTGGTGCCTTTACTGAACCAGCAACAGCTACCATAAGTCACTACTCAAAATTATGCAAGTATCAATATACCTGTCATATTCATAAATATTTAAAACACACCTATTAAATAAAAATAAATGAGGAACTGAAATATACCACAAAACAAAGAACCTTAAAATCCTTCTACATTATTATTTGTCAGAGAACCCAAAAATATGAAACCATTTTAAACCTATCAAATATTGGACATGGTAGTACATACCTGTAGCCCAGCTGCTCAAGAGACTATAACAAGAGGATCACACACTGACTTCAGCCTTGGAAACTTGGACAGAACCTGTCTTCATTTTTTTTTAAGGTAGAAAATGAGTCTATGGGTGTAGCTTAGTGGTAGATTGTAAAATATATGGGAAACCTGAGCTCAACCTTCAATGCCGCAAGAAGGAAAACTAAGGAGGAAGAAGAAGAGTAAAAGGAGAAGGAAGGGGAAAGGAGAAGAAGAAGAATGAGGGGGGAAGAGAGGAGAAAAGAAGGGGGAAGAAGAAGAAGAAGAAGAAGAAGAAGAAGAAGAAGAAGAAGAAGAAGAAGAAGAAGAAGAAGAAGAAGAAGAAGAAAAGAGGAGAAGAGGAGAAGTGGAGAAGAAGGGATGCTCAAAGTACTAAACACATGAAGTATTAGGACAATTGGGTAAACGTGGTATGAAGAGCTACAGCAATGGCGGCAGGATGTTGATGACAAGAATAATGTGAATAAGGCTTATGTTCACTAATAACAATAATTATGCTCATCAATTCTTTTATTTCATCTTGACACAATTTGATGTAGGATTCCCCTCTGTATGCTATGAATATGTTTTATTACCATTGATTAATAAAGCAGCTTCTTTGACCTACAGCAGGGCAGAATAAAGCCAGGTGGGAAATCTGAACAGAGATATAGAGAAAGAGAGTAGGTGGAATCAAAGAGTCATCATTTGCTACCGAAGGAGAAAGACGCCATGTAACTACCCAAGAAGCAAGAGGTAACAAGCCACAAGCCTCGTGGTAAAATATAAAATAATAGAAGTGGGTTAATTTAATATGTAAGAATTATCTAGAAATATGCCTGAGCCATCAGCCAAATAATGTTTTAATTGTGATTATTTGGGTCTGGGTGGCCAAGGAACAAAGCACAGTCTCTGCTTACAATAATTCCTTGAAGTTAAAGCAAAGGGTGGTTCATTTTGCTTATAGAGTCCCTCAGAAGATTCTGAGTTCCTTTCACAAACATTTTCTGACACAGGGTAAAAGGCAACTTTTAGTCCAGGTACGGTGGCAGATGTTATTAATCCCAGAACTTGGAGGGCAGAGGCAGGGGGACCTCGATGAGTCTGAGGCCAGCCTGGCATACTTCTCAAGTTCCAGGCCAGCTACATAATGAGATCCTGTCTATAAAATAAATTAATAAATAAAAGACATTTTTTCCCAGGGTTTATTCAGACTGAATTGTGTCTCTCAAACCTCATATGTTAACGTGCTAACCTCTAAGGGTATTTGGAGATAGGTCCCGACAGCCATGTGTTAACTACTAATGGGCTATAATATACCTGGATTTCAGGGAGGCTTTTGAGAACTACTAGGTTTAAATTTTGCACTTTTTCCACTCAGTATATAATTTTAGGTTAAGTAACATAAAAATACAAGATCATTTAAATTATTATGTATATTTATTTTATTTTATTTTATGTGTGTGTGTTGCTTGCACGACTGGTTCCTGCAGAGGTCCGAAGAGGGTGCTGGATCCTCTGTAACTGGGGCTGTGAATAATTGCCATGCAGATGCCAGGAACTGGGCCCTCTGCAAGAGCACTAAGTGCCCTTAACTGCTGAGCTAACTCTCCAGTCCCAAAAGAACTTCTAATTAAAATGAATCTCTGACTGATTCCAAAACTAAATTCAATGTTATTGTAGAGGGAAGTGTGAAAGCAGCCCCACACACACTAATACAAATTATGCAGCTGAGCTTCAGCACATCCCGGTGCAATGGGTGAGCCTTGCCCAGGGAAACCACCTGCATGATCATGGTGCCTTCAATGCCGAGTAATTAAAGTTGGAAAAAAGTTGAATGCCCCTCAGAACAAACCAAGCCACAAACACAATGGCACTTACATTCTGCCAACATCCCCACTGCCTTGCACTTTTTCAGTCTGCACTCTTGGCATTTTCTGCGCATGTACATATCCATTTCACAGTGGCCGCCATTCTTGCAACTGTAGACTGCATTTTTGGTGATGCTCCGGCGGAAAAAACCTAAGGACAAAATTTTTCAAAGTTTAATATTGATATTTTTAGCTACTGATCATTTTTATTAACATTTACCTTCATAATAAAGTAATCAAAAAACAAAAAAATAATATAATCAAGTTAACTAGATTATTTTAATAAAATAAAATATGTATTTCTTAAATACACATTTATCTGGAACGTTACCTAATTCTTTCCAATAGGTATACTCAGTCCTTCATGAGGTTGTACCTTATACTATAACATCTGGAGATTATCATGTTAAGATGACTCTATTCTACTATAGGTAAATTACGTGTTAGAATTTTTAAAACATTTTACAGGATATCAAGATCCCGCAAAGCATCGCTCAAGGTTCCTTTGAGAGAATATGGGATTGTCTAAAACAAAAATATCAGAAAAGCCTCTCTTTCCTAAGACCCTACATTTTGATTTCGGCCCACAAAGGCGGAAGTGCCCCTACAGACTGTCCCGCCCCTTATGGAGCACTTCACCTTCTGAGGAGAAAGCCCTTCTCTTCCAGCTCCACTCCTTATCCTATAGGGGAATCCCTGCCATTTTCTGCTCGCTCCAGCAAGGTTGCCAGCTTAGTCAATGTCCCTTCTAAAGTTCTGCCCCATACTCACTTTCGGTAGACACTTGAGAGAGTTGTTTCATGATTTCAATTCAACAAAATAAAAGCTCAGCTTCGGTTTTCAAAACTGTGCCTCGTTGTTCAGCTCAGTTTCAATGATGAGATGCTGAATTCAAGCAGTCTTGCCTTGCCCGGCTACTCAGGATGCTGTTACCTCATTTTCTGTAGTCTCCATTTGGCTATTCTTTGCAAGTGTTGAGGAGACTTAGAGGTAAAATTTTACCCTGAACATACATGTCTGTTTATGTTACATTGCCCTAACTGTTCGCTGTTGTTTGGATTGGTTAGTTTCTGAGGGTGCTAGGATCAAATCCAAAATGAGGGGCTAAGTGCCCTGGCGCCTGCCTGCATTCCCATCCCTACATTTATTGGTTAAGTAAGGGCTGGACTGCTTATAACCATTAGAATTGAAGACTCTCACTCTTCACAAACACTGCCTTTTGTGTCCAGACTTTCAATTTCTTCTCTTTCTTTACAAAGAAAAATAATCTTTTGATTTAGAATCTGAGAAGTCATTTATTTCAGATTTTCTCCAAGAGTATAAATTATTTCAACTATATAAAAAGATATCATAGTTAACATTCTGATCTTAATAAAAGGTCATGTTTTGTTCCAGCATCAAATTCTTCCAGAAAAAAGGAAAACCTTCACTTGTACATATTGAATTTTATACTGAAATGTGAAACTCCTCATCAAAAATGAAGAGGCAGATCTGCTAGGGAAGGCCCTTAATATCAGCATTTGGGAGGCAAAGGTAGGTGGATATCTGTGAATTCAAGGAGAGCCTGGTCCTTATAATGAGTTCCAGGGCAGCCAGGACTGCATAGAAAGACCTGGTCTCAAAAAAAGGAAAAGAAGAAGAAGAAAAAGAAGGGGGGAGGAAAGAAATTAACCCTAGGATCTGGCATGGTGGTACAAGTCAGCACCTTTAATTCCAGCACTTAGGTTAGAAGCAAGCAGATAGATCTCTTTGGGTTCAAGGCCAACCTGGTCTACATAATGAGTTCTAAGCCAACCAGGGCTACACACTGAGACCCTGTTTTAAAAAAGAAAGAAAGAAAAGAAGGAATAAAGGAAGGAAGGAAAGAGAGAAACTAACCCTAAACTTAACATTTTATTCTCCTGACTTTGACACAGATTGATCCCTTTAAACTTGCTTCTCTCTAGTTTTTTTTTCTCATGGCTTACACTTGATCTTAGCCCAAAGGCTGAGAAGTGATGGTTGCTCGAGTTTTCTGAAGTGTTTTCTACATGTGTGGGTGTTCTGCCTGTGTGCACACCAGGAGTGTGAGCGCTGTCTGTTCTGCTGTGATGTAGCCCTTACCTTTGCATCCTTCACAAGTAAGTGCATTGTAGTGATATCCAGACGCCTTGTCACCACAGACCACGCAGAGCTCATCGTGCCCCTTCCAGCGGAAAGAACAAGTTGGTCTGGACCTTTGTATCCCAGGGAATCCATCCTCCTCATTGTGAACAACCATGTAAGTGGACTGACTTGATTCACGAGCATCAAGTCCACTCCAATCGCCACCACCGTTGTGTGGATCCAAACCATATGTGTTGACATGGATTTGTAAAGACGGGGACTGTAGAGCTGGAGGGAACTGAGCAGTAGAATACTGACAATAGGGTGGGTCTTGGAAATCGGTGTCACACAGCTGGTAATGGATTTGTTCTGGCAAAATATCTAGTTTTATTAACACAAAAAAGAATAAATTAAAAAAATCAAATGTTCATAATTGTTTTCAAACTTCAAAATGTTTTATGTTCAACAGAATGTTAGTTCAATACTGAATCTTAGGGCTTCCTGTCTAGCATAATAGGAACACAGTATATGAAACTACAATACCAAATAGATGCTATCACCCCAGAAGTGTACAGAGGTGGATCAGGAGCCAGAAGAAAGGGCATTAGTTGCTAGTGGTGGATATACACTAATCTAGTCTCTCTCCTTAGAGAAAAAGGAATATGCCCAGATTTTTAATTTATTTTTCCCCTACCTTTCGCATTTCCTTTGTTATGGTTACTGTCTCAACACATAACTGGGAAATCTGTCCCTCTCAGAAACAAGTCTTCTAGGAAGCAAAGCCCTAAGCAGAGAAGGCTACAGGCACAGTAAGAACACATTCAGAATCCCACACACAGACCCAGAGGCAGGCTGACCACAGCTATGCCCCATAAGTCCTGTGTTAACTAGGCCATTGCCTGGGTTCCTTATCTAGAAATGTCCTTCGTACTTTGCAAACACCTGTCCATCTAAGTCATACAGAGAAGTGCCTCTTGGTATAACTTGGTAATGTCAAGTTTGGACCCACTTCCTGATGTGGGATTCCC
The DNA here is from genome assembly GCA_028555095.1 of Dicrostonyx torquatus. Classification (NCBI taxonomy): domain Eukaryota; kingdom Metazoa; phylum Chordata; class Mammalia; order Rodentia; family Cricetidae; genus Dicrostonyx; species Dicrostonyx torquatus. The sequence continues at coordinate 1,174,994 of JAQHUG010000444.1, read as the reverse complement.
CTCTGTATGTGAATACCATTGGTTAATAAAGAAACTGTCTTGCGCCTGTGATAGGATAGAACAGAGCTAGGCAGGGAGTGGGAGGGTGGTGGAAGAGGACATGGACTAAACTGAATGCTGGGAGGAAGAAGGCAGAGTTAGGGAGAAGTCATGTAGCCCCACTGGAGTTGGACAGAACGCTACCTGGTAAGCCACTGACACATGGTGATACACAGATTAATGGAAATGG
>JAQHUG010000444.1:1125598-1148667 GCA_028555095.1 Dicrostonyx torquatus | reverse complement strand
AAGCTAACCAGGGCCAAAAGCAGGCCATGCGGCCATGCGACCAGGGAGCCAGGCAGGACAGAACAAAAGGCCCGCGTTCCTCTCAGGTGCTGGGCACACAGCCAGGGACACCTAATAACAACACCTTAGGCAGGCAAGGTGAAACAGCAACATATCTTACATAGTTAAACAGATACAGCATAAACAAATGTTACATGCCTTTACACAGTTAAAGTAATATTCTGTGGCATAAACAAATGTAACACATCTTTGCCTAGTATAAGTAATAGTCCTCAACATATATGCATGAGTGAGGAAGAATGATCATTGTGACAACCAGCTGAGCTGCCTCTAGCACTCTAGAAGCCACACTTAGTTAAGGAGTTCAAGACCCAGCTCTTCCATCTGAAGCTCAAGGTCTATTTATCCTAGTTTTGTAGGAGAACAACTGAACACTAGCAGTTGGCAATTTGTTTATGCAATTGTCTCAATTTACATTTGTCTAAACTAATGAGTTATGTATATTTTATGAAAGGAGACCATCTTTATTTCCCTGGCACTTACTACAGAAACTTATGTATAAACAATAATCAATAAGTGCTTGTTGAGTTCAAAACACATCTTCTGAAATATTTTCCTCTTCTTTCCTTTTATTTGTTATTCTTGTTGGAGTGTGAATGTGTGCTTGCCACAGCATGAGCCCCAATGTCAGAACGAGTTCTCTCCTCTCATCATGAGGTACAGGAATCAAACTCAGGTCTTCAGGGTACATGAGAACTACTGTTACCTACTGAGCCATCTCACCAGCCTCTTTCTCTTCATTTCATCTTGTTCCTACTACATAAAATAATAGAGAGCTTTCAGAATAATCAGTGGAAAATGTCAAGGATGTTTCTACTTGTTTTCTTCTTTACCAAAAGCAGCTTGGGGAGGGAAGGATTTATTTGGCTTACATATCTCAATCCCAGTCCACATTGAGGAAACTCAGGGCAGAGACTGACAAGGGGCAAGAGTCGGGAGGCAGGAACTGAAGCAGAGACCATTGGGGAGTACCGCTTACTGACTTGCTTTTTTATAAACCAGGACCATCTGCCCAGTGATGACACCATTCATTGTGGTCTGGACCCTCTCACATCAATCATTAACAACAACAACAACAAAAAAAAAAAAACCCTCTGCCATTTACTTGTCTACAGTCAAATCTGATGAAGACATTTCCTCAACTGAGGTTCCCTTTTCCCAGATGACTCGCCAAAACCTAACTAGCACATATTAATGGTTATTTTGTTAATGTTGATTTATGTGAAGTGGAATGTTGCTGTTGTTTTTGGGGGAGGTGGCTTTTGTAGTAGTAGAGATACAATCGACGGCCTCAGACATACTAGGCAAGCGCTCTATCATCAAGTTATGTCCCCACCCCCAAAAACTGTTTTAATTTTCAAAATGACTCAAAAGACTATGGCTTCTAAGTAACACGAGATGACATTTTAATGAAATTGAGCTAGTGTTTTTTACATATATATTCCTAACATATCAATAAAATCAGCATGAAGACTGGAACTATGACCTAAACTCAGATCCCCGGTGTTTAATGAAGCCAGCATGGTGGTATCTATAAGGGGAACTGTGGCCAGACAGTTTAGTCAATCCATGAGTGATGGAGCCAGTAAAAAATATAGAACCAAAAAATGAGGTGGAGCAAGCCAGATGATCAGTGGGTAAACACTTTGTCTTGCAACCCTCACAAGCTGGTTTATGTTTCATGAACCTAGATAGGGATGGGAGAAAAGAACAGACTCCACAAACCTGACTTCTGACCACCTCACACGCATGGTGGCATGCTCCACACAGCACACACGCATGCACGCGCGTGCGCACACACACACACACACACATATCATGCATGCACAATAACAATAAAAAGAAAAGTGGAGAGTGTTACAAGACACTCAAACACCCACTTCTGGCCTACACACACACACACACACACACACACACACACACACCTTCACAAAAGGGTTTTGGAGGTTTTTTGTTATATGTATAAGTGTTTTGCCTGTGTGTGTGTGTGTGTGTGCACTACATACATGCCTGTTGACTGTAGAAGTTAGAAGAAGGCATCAAATCTCCAGGAACTGTAGTTATGGATGGTTGTGAGCCACCATGTTAATGCTGGGAACTTAACCAGGATCCTCTGCATTAGCAATACATGCTTTTAATCATGGAGCCATTGTTACAACCAACACAAACACATAAAAAAAAAAGATTTTTAACCATCACTTGTCCTGAAACTTGCTCTGTAGACCAGGCTGGCCTCGAACTCACAGAGATTCATCTGTCTCTGCCACCCGAATGCTGGGATTAAAGGTGTACACCAGCACCACCTGGCTAGTAAATTTTCTAATGTACAGTTTTTCCATCTATAGAATTAGGAAAATGAATACTGCCTGAAACCTTTTTCAAAACAGAAGTCAAAAGTATATAAACACTTAACAGGGCTGTAGCAACAGCTCAGCTGCCAAAAGCACTCACTGCTCTTGCAGAGTATTGGGGTCCAGTTCCCAGTATCCACCTGGCATCTAACAGCCATCTGTGACTCCAGTTCCAGGGAATCCAATACTCCCTTCTGACCTCCACAGGTACAGGCATGCGCGAGGTGCACACTCACACACAGGTGAAACATATATACAAAAAGAAAAAATAAAATAAAAATATCAGAGCACATATTAAGAGAACTCAACTTAGAATCAAAAGCTACTGGATGAAATGACCAAATAAACTGCTTTTGTGTGAATTAAAGAGCTGAAGCGTATCAGCGAGAATTTGGGATTCTGACATTTTACTTAGAAATCTCACCTTTGTTTTTAGACTGTGAGATATCTTGTATACTTTATAGAAAGCTGGTTAAATACTGCCATTTCATTGCATTCCCTAGTCAATCGTGTGTTTGGCAGAATGGTGCAGAAATGCACGTGGTTCCTGGTTCAGGCAGCATTCTCTTTCCTTTTGTGTCTCTGCACAGCTGGGAGCTTTCCTCTGGGGGCACTGACAGCTTGCTTTGTGTCAGCTGAGGCTCTGAGTCTAAGGGGGAGTGCTCACATTCTGAAGTCACTGTTTATAACGACCAGGCACTTTTATTTATTCTAACGCCAGAGTCTGAATGGGCATTTCAAAATTATCTACAGAGATGAACGCTTGCCTTGACTGTTCCTTTTTTTAACTGAATCAACGGATCTTCTCTAGGAGCATTTCTGGCTCCTACCACCGTGGGTGAGAGGCAATTTGATGAGACGCAGGCATGCTGCTGATAGTTATTAAAAGCATTAAGGCATTAACCTTTAGCAACCTCATTTTTCACTTGGTACACACATTTAAGTATTTTTATCAAGCTGAAGCTAAACACTAAGAATTCAAGTTAAAAAACGATCTGTTCTCTTTAGTCTAATAGAAAAACATATGATAAAGAGTGAAGGCAGCAGAGAGTGAGGCAGGGTAAACAGTTGTTTCAGGGTTAATTAACATAAATCTATTCCCTTGTGACTGTGGAAATGAAAATGCCAGTGAGGAACTGACTTAGAAAATCCACAATCATTCAATCTTCAGAATTCAAGATTAAAGAATCGTGGACATCAAGAATTTTTTGTTATATATTGAATATGGACACTAATTTAAAATTTTTCTGTTTTGTTTTTTTAATTTTTCATATCACAATATTTAGAATAGAAAGATCCATTGAAAAATGTAACTTAGTAGAACATGCAACTATTCATAGCATCTCTCAACAGTAGGATCTTAATGTCTAGCCCGAAGCCCTTCCCACTTGACAATAAACAAGGAATTTTATTTGTTACTAAAGGAATGCAAAGATAAATAAAACAATTCCTTTCAGGGTAAAACATGTATACATATATACTACACAGGGTGGAGTGGGATAACCACTGTATAAACAAAGACTCATAAGGACTGAGCAAAAGAAATCATTGGTATTTCCCACAATAAATGTTTATAGCTGACATTATTCACTTTATCTACTTAGTATCAGATCTTTTGACTATTTTCATAAAAATTTCCCTACCTATTATTCTTATACAGTACAGCCCTACTTTCTCTATAGTATTTTAAGTCTCCTCCCTTCCGGTTGAAACACAGGCCTATGACTTAACACAGCCAATCAACGTCACCACCCACCCCAATCCTGTCCAGTGACAAAGGCTGTGCAAACTCTGCCCATCACGCTAGATGCACCTGCACATGAAGTTTGGGAGCAGGCACTGCGCGTGTGCTTGAACACTGAGCATGAGAATGGTGGCTGGAAAGTCCTTACTGAACAAAATCTAAAAAATTTTGAACATTCCTTTGGGTCTCAGAATTTTTTGTTGTAAACTTGATCTTTCAGCTTTCCTAGCCATTGTGTAGGCAACACAAAGCCTTGAAGCGAATGATCCTCCACTCTACTAACAATGGCGGCTGGGTTTTCTTCTCCCGTAGTTCTACCTGTTGACCCAAGTCAAGATGTTAAGCAGCACCCTTTACCACACCTACTGGAGTCACATGAATTACCTCCAAAGTGGACTCACTTCTAGAACCAAGGAGCTTTCGAATTCAACCTACAGGCATTTACTTAGAAGGCCCAGGAACGACAATCCGTTCTTGGGCAATGTTAATTGAGTGTCTACTACTTTCCTGGCATACTGTAGATGCTAGAGATCAACGGTAGTACAACTTCTGTTGTATTGCACTGTTTCTACTTTCATGGAAATCGGTACCTCAAAACCATCCAGTTAAAAAGTGTAATTATAAACGAAATAAGCATCCTGAAAACCACAATTGATGACAGTTTGCAATAAAGGAATTAATCAGAACTGACGATGTCAAGTTTTTGTTTCCTGGTACTATGATAAAATACCTTGATAAGAGCAACATAGGGGAAGGTTTAGTTTAGCACACAGTTGGACCACAGCCCATTATAGCAGGGAAGTGAAAGCAGCAGGACCTTGGAAGCAGCTAGTCACATCCACAGTCAAGAGCAGAGAGACAATACACACACACTTGCTGGTGCTCAGTTCACTACCTACTCTACTCTGCTTTTTTAATTTTTAAATTTGTGTGTATGTGTATTTGGCTTGCATGCATGTCTGAATGCCTGTTTATCACCTGTGTGCCTGGTGCCCATAGAGGCCAGAAGATGGCATTGGATCCCCTAGAACTGGAGTTACAGATGTTATACAGATGTGTACACTAGAAGTTGAACCCAGGTCCTCTGCGAGAGTGGCCCTTGCTCTTAACCTCTGAGTCTTCTCTTCAGCCCCTCCTTGCTCCACTCCTATACAGTTCAGGAGTCCCTGACTAGGGAATGATGCTACCCACAGTGGGTGATTCTTCCCAACTCAATAAATACAATCAAAGATAATTCCTCACAGACATGTCTGTGGGCCAAACTGAACTAGATCACCCTCACTGGGACTCTCCTGATTTTTCTAGATTTTGTCAGTTGACAATTAAGACAATCACAGTGGGGTTACAAAAGTTTCTCTGATGAAAGGTGCTTGAATTGAGGTTCAAAAAAATGAAAATATTTCAGTTGGGCTTTAAAGGGATCACAGTCATAAATAAAACAATACATCAGGGTAGCATGCAGAAAAAAATGTATTATTTCCTGAAACTGTAAGACAAAGAAAAAAATCTGCTGGGCATGGTGGCACATATACTTAATCCAAGCTTTCAGGAGGCAGAGGCAGGAGGATCTCTGTGAGTTTGAGGCCAGCCTGGTCTACTGCTGTGAAATATTAGTTAAAGATGTGTTACATCTGCTTATGCTGTAGAATATTTATTTAACGATGCAAAGATGTGTTGCATTCTTTTATATTGCATTTGTTTAACTCTGAAGCTGTGTTACTTCACCTGTCTAATACACCTGATTGATCTAATAAAAAGCAGAACAGCTAATAACAAGGCAGGAGAAAGGATAGGTGAGGCTGGCAGGCACAAAGAATAGATAGGGGGGGAATCTGGGAAGAGGAGATTGAGGAGCAAAAGAAAAAGAAGGAGAGGAGGACAACAGGGACCAGCCACCCAGCTACACAGCAAGCCACAAAGTAAGAAGTAAAGAAAGGTGTATAGAAATATAAAAGCCCAGAAGCAAAAGGTAGACAGGATAACTTAAGAAAAGCTGGCTAGAAACAAGTCAAGCTAAGGCCGAGCATCATAAGACTCTATCCACAGAGAGAGTTCCAGAACAGCCAGGGCTACATGAAGATAGGGACAACAGCCTCCTCTTGATATTTCAAAGAGAAATATTTTCAAAAGAAAGAGAGACAGAAAATATATTTTAAGAACTTAGAAAGCCAAGATTCACAAAATAAAGATGATCTTAAGAGAACAGTGCACAGTAATCTCCAATCTGATACCAACCCGGGCTGTTTAACACATGCCTAAAAAACCACTGAAAATAGTCAAAGAGTAGCCAGTATTGCTGTGATGGTGATGACAAGGATGAGGAGGAGGAGGGTGATGATGATAAAAGATACTTTAGGGGATGGAAGAATGTCTCAATTGTCAAGACCACTTACTGCTGTTCCAGAGGACTTGGATTCATTTCCTAGCACCATATAGCAGCTTACAACGATCAGCAACTCCAGCTCCAGGTGGATCTGATGCCCTCTTTTGGCTCTGATGGTACTGCATGCATATAGACAAAACATTCATAGACATAACACTTAAAACTGAAAAGAAAAGGGGATGGTGGTGCATGCCTTTAATCCCAGCATGTGAGAGGCAGAGGCAGGCAGATCTCTGTGAGTATGAGGCCATCCTGGTCTACAGAGCAAGTTCCAGGACAGCCAAGGCTATACAGAGAAACTAACAACAACAACAATAATAATTAAAAACAATAATAATTAAAAAGGTACTTTGGTGCTTTGGATACATACACTCAATTTAAGTTTTAATGCTACTTTTCTACTTTTAAGTTTTATTAATATTTATTTTCTGTTTGAACACATGTTGGGGGACACAGATGCTACAAAGTGCATGCTGAGGTTGGAGGACCGTTTGCCAAAGTTCTCTCCAGTCATATGGGTCTCAGGATGGAATTCAGGTTGTCAGGCTGAGGAGGAAGAGCCTTTGCCCTCCAAGACTCCTCACCAGCCCTGCTTTTATTCTATTTAATAAAGATGACACATAGTTAAACCCACCAGAAAATCCCTCCTTTACTTTTACTTTTTAAAGGGGAGGGGAGATGTAAAAAAAATACCCAAAATGCTCACATTGTGTAGGAGTCACTTGACATTCCTTAACTTTTACTAAAAATACTGACAAGCTTGAAACCTTACAGAAACATTGGCAACAGTCCAGGAGTGGAATTCAACTACACAACCAGTGATGAGCCAGCATGGAAATAGCAAAACTGAAGTCATAACCCTGCCATATGCCCCACATGTACATAAGCTAGTAGTCACAACTCCATAAAGTGCATTTATTTATTTATTTATTTATTTATTTATTTATTTAATGAAAGAGAGAGAGAGAGAGTTAGTGCAGGTGGCTGTGTGGAGGTTGGAGGTCAAAGGAAAATTTCTGGGCGTGGTTCTCTCCTACCAACTGGTAGGATCCAGGAGTCAAACTCAGGTCATCAGCCTGTGTACAAGAACCTCTATCTTCTGAGCAATCTCACTCATCTTATTTTTTATCATTTATTGATTTATAGGGGTTTGAGGACAGAGGACAACTTATGAGTGCAACCTGGCAATAGAACTCAGGCAAACGCCTTTAAGTTAAGCCCTCTTACTGTTCCCAAAAGGTTTTATAAAAGAATAAAGTAAGCAAATAAACTTATCCAATGCAATTTTCCAATTTATTAAAAGTTGAATTTGTTCTTTTTATAAAAAATGCTGTTTATATTGGGTTTTGTTTGTTTTGTTGTTGTAGTTTTTACATTGTTGTTTTTCTTTTGAGATAAAGCTTCTCTTTGTAGCTTTGGCTGTCCTGGAACTTGCTCTGTAGACCAGGCTGGCCTCGAACTGCTTATGCCTCCCAAGTGCTGGGATTAAATGTGTGCACCATCATCACCCACCTGTTTGTTTATATTGTATACTGAATTAAATATTTAGCGTATCTCTCTGGCTTTGTCCCCACTTATTCCCACAAGTCCCCTCCCTTCTGCACTCATAATTTTGGCCAACCCAAGACAACAAAAACTAGTAAAAGATGATCTGGAGTCCATATTTTTTTTTCTTCTATCCACTAGAGAGTGACAGTTCTTAGGTGTGTTCTACTAGATGAGGGAACTGCCACCTCAGTTGTGTGTCATTATATCCCTAGGTCTCACATTCCTGAGTCCAATGCCACCTGGAAAGTGTACTCCAGGAGTTTCGCATACAGTCTTAGCCCTCTACAATTCTTACAATCTAATCTTAGGGCATCCCAAAACATAGCTTTGATTTGAGACCCGTGTGTGTGTGTGTGTGTGTGTGTGTGTGCGCGCACACACACACACACACATGCCAAAGCCTTGAAACAAGGCAAAGGGTCCAACAGGTACAACCAAAAGTAGAAATCTAGTGCCAAATACATAAGAAACAAATCAACTAGCCTGTCCACAGTTTGATATTATCATACATTGCAGTGGCACCAAGGGAAGTCCCTTCCTTACTCCTCACCTTTAGACCTATACTGTCGGCCCAGATGGGCAGTGGTAGTGCACACCTTTAATCGCAGCACTCGGAAGGCAGATCTCTGTGAGTTCGAGGCCAGTCTGGTCTTCAGAGAGAGTTCTAGACAGGCTCCAAAGCTACAGAGAAATCCTGTCTCGAAAAACTAAAAAAAAAAAAAAAAAAAAAAAAACAACTGTCCCCGTCTCAGCCCTTTCAAATGTCGTAACCTATGCTTTTATGCCTTCATTAAGGTTTTTTGAGCTACTCGCTTGACCATCAAGTGTTCCCCCAACTTCTCCAGAACCAAGGTTATCTTTATCCCTTAACACCCAGTTCACATGATCTAAGCCCACATTCCATGACTTCAAGGGAGCTGTCCACTCCTCAAGTATTTCTCTGAGACCTGGGAAATGCTCCCTACGAAATAGATACAAATATATCCCATTCTTTGTTGCAAACTCATTCGAGGCTATTATTGTTTCTTCAAAGTTCTCTTCCTTCTGTATGAAAATTATTCATGAACTCATTTTCCCAGAGGCAACCTCTTCACACATTTTTACAAGTGTAAAAATTCTGCAATAGGCACCCTCCCAAATCTCAAAGTATAGCTAACATCACGTTTGTAAATTTCACTGCTGAACTCGAGATAGCATGGGGGCGGGGCGAGGCAAAACATTTCTATTATTCTATTGTCCTAGAACTTCTGCCTGTACTTTACCCAAGAATTCCCAGCCAGCCATCTTACTCGTCAAACACAGTCAGCCACAGTGCTGTAGAAGGGCAGATTCCTTCCCCAAGTCAAGAGACTTCTCCACACTGCATTAAGCTACGCTTTTCCATTTGTGTGTGCGGGAGAGAGGTGCCTATTTGAATACACAGGTGCAGTTGTGTATGTGGAGGCCAGAGGACAACCTCAGGTGCCAGTCCTCAGTCACTGTTCACCTTTTAAAGGAAGGGGAATGAGGGAAGCAAAACGGGGTAGGAGAGTAAGGAAGAAAAGGGGATGGGAAGAGGAAGGACACAGAGGAAGGGAGGGAGGAGGGAGGAAGGGAGAGCTTCAGTGTATTTTATCACTTTGTTGGATATGTTCGCTTTACCAACTTGTTGAAATCCCACGGCTAAACAGCAAACCACATCAACCAAAGCCAGAAGAAAAGAACTGAGACCGGAACAGCTGTAACATCGTGAAGAACCAGGATGTGGCACCAAGCCGACCTCAGCTACTCCACCCAAGAGAGGCTGTCACGAATCCACGACTGCGCAGGCGCCGACCGTGCTGCCAAGGCGCCTTTAAAGCGTGCCCGGAAGTGACGCAAGTCGTGCTGATCCGCAAGCTAGGGAAGGGTTGAGCGAATCGCTGAGGCTAGCGGGCCCGGCGGGCGTCCTTGGCCACTATGAGCTGCACCATCGAGAAGATCATGACAGACGCCAAGACGCTGCTGGAGCGTCTGCGCGAACACGATGCGGCGGCCGAGTCCCTGGTGGACCAGTCGGCCGCGCTGCACCGGCGGGTGGCGGCGATGCGGGAGGCGGGCGCCGTGCTACCCGAGCAGGTCGGGCCGGGCCGCGCCCTAGGGTGGGCGCGTCGGGGAGCAGGAGGGTGGGATCGCCGTCTGATTTATCCTAGTCCGGAGGGCAGGGCGGGAGTGAGAGCTTCCTATGCGATGGGTGGGACTGCTGCCGCTGCAGCAGCACCTGCCTGTGTTTGCAAAGGCTTAATTTGTCTGTCTGTCCAGTATCAAGAGGATGCGCCCGACGTGAAGGACATGTCTAAATATAAGCCTCACATTCTGCTGTCTCAAGAGAATACCCAGATTAGAGACTTACAACAGGAAAACAGAGGTTAGTCGGGCGTGTGTGTGTGTGTGTGTGTGTATGATTTTTTTTTTCGTGTCTGGTAATACTTTGGACGCTCTTATACAAGGATCTGAACAGTTCACAAGCATATATATCTCATGTCTATATCTAGGGTCAGCGCTTAAGAGGGTCATCTGGTAACAGTAAAATCTATTCGATTATTCTTTTTTAAGTCTTCTGATGACTTTGAAAGAGTTGTTTAGTAGAGTTGAGTTGTTAGATGTCTGGGGGCGGGGTACATACAAGACGAAGGCTTATATAACTAAAGTTCAAAGTCTTAAGATGTAACATTTCAATATTACACTAAAGTTAAGATTGGGGTTTGGTTGTTTTTTTTTTTTTTGGTTTGGTGTTTTGTTTTGTTTTATGTTCCTGTGCAAGATAGAAGGCTAGAACTTTGTTTCCAAAATATACATTCTTAGGGTTGGTAATGACAACAATATGGCAGTTGTCTTAAAGAGACCTTTTTTACATCTTCCATTCCACTATATTCCCCTGTCATCATTTTGAGGTCGACAACCCAAGTATTTACACAAGGCAATTAAGACACAGGTTCACAGGTGCCAGCAACATGGCCCAGCCAGGAGGCCTGCAGAGCCAGGCCTGAGGACCCCTGTGGTGTAAGGAAAGAATCCATTCCTGGAGGTTGTTCTCTGACTTCACATCTACACTGTGGTGTTCACACTCAAGTCAACAAAATGTAAATCATTTTTATAATGGGCTTATTTTGCTTCCGAATCTTAAGCAAGTAAATTAAAAAACTGAATTCAAATCTGTGTTTTGTGATTACATATCCCATGTTACTGCTACAAAACTCTGCCGCCTAGAGCGTTTTTTCAGGTGACATCACTCACTTCTGTGGGCTTGCATATCGATCCCCAGCTTTGGAGTCACAGGATCCCATGGAGTCTCAGCAAGCCCCAGCTATTAGGAGGTTTGCCTTGAGACCTGCTATAGACATCATTGCCCAGATGTTTGCTTTTTTGTTAGAGCTGTGGGTTTCCTTGGAGGAACACCAGGATGCTTTGGAACTCATCATGAGCAAGTACCGGAAACAGATGTTGCAGTTAATGGTGGCTAAAAAAGCAGTGGATACCGAACCAGTTCTGAGAGCTCACCAGTCTCACTCTGCAGTAAGAAAACACTGATAAATAAATTCTGAATAAAACAAACTGAAACCTTGAGGTTGTTGTTTTGTTTGCAGAAAAGCACGTTCCTCTTTCGTGGGTTTCATAGTTGCTCTTTCTGCCTGAGGCTTTGTGAAGATATGAATGAAAGGGGGTCAGGAGCTTCACATCCTCTTGAGTGGTATCACCTCCCACACCACAATCTCTTTCAGCCTGAGACAGGACAAGTTAAGAGTTCTAGGCCAACCTGGGCTACACAGCAAGCTAGATAGCAAGCATGATGACAGCTAGCATTGAAGGCATTCAGTGAATAGTTGGCTGATTATTACCTGTATATTCTACTAAGCCGTAAATCTTGTAGTTATGGGGGCATGAGTTCAGTGTCATCCATATCTTCCACATAGCAAACGGTCACTAACTTCATTAAATTACTCATGTTACATTACTAGAGGCGTGGGCAATTTAGTTTGTTTTATGGCCGTTCCTCTCTTTTAATTACTATTTAATTTGGAAACCCGGTAGCTATTTTTCAGTTTGTAGGGTGTTTCCTTGTTATATATTTGCATGTGTTATGTATCCTAATCTACAGTTCTGACATTGGAAGCTGCTGTTTACTACAGTGGAAGAGGCCATGTGTCTCACCTTCCATTCCATTTAACATTTTACTGACTTACAAGTTTTAGGAAACTGGGATGTTTTAAATAGTTGAATGTTTTTAATCTCTAAATGTTTGGGTTATTGTCTGGTTTTTTTGTTTTGTTTTGTTTTTGTTTTTCTTGAGGCTAGGGCCCATTTAGTACAGGCTGGCATTTTAACTCCTAATCCTCCCTCCTCAGCCTCCCAATGATTACAGATGTGTGCCACATCTGTATACAGGATATATTACAGATATCCTGGCACATGGATATCAACTGCTCTTTGAAAAATGAAAATTATTTGAAATACCACAGATTAATATTATTATGACTCAAAGTATAGTGTAATTAAAGTGTAACTTCTATAACAGGTACTAAACGAACTCCTCCCAGTTTATTTCTCCAAGGTTTTTAGTAGACATAAAATTCATAATGCACATGCTTTTTGTGGTCTTCATAACTAAAACCTATTTTTCTTTTCCTCTTGTTTCCACAGGAAATTGAAAGTCAGATTGATCGAATCTGTGAAATGGGGGAAGTGATGAGGAAAGCAGTTCAGATGGATGATAACCAGTTTTGTAAGATTCAGGAGAAACTAGCACAACTAGAGGTAAGGTGGTTGCTGTTTTAAGTTCACCCTTTTCCTCTTTTATTTACTTTATTAATTCACCATTTTTCAAACAGTTTTTATAGGTCTCACAATATGTCATCATTATACCATCACTACGGTGTATTAATATTTTCCTTTTCACAAGAATGTCTCAAGCCAGGCAGTGGTGGTGCATGCCTTTAATCCCAGCACTCAGGACGCAGAGGCAGGTGGATCTCTGTGAGTTTGAGGCCAGCCTGGTCTACAAGAGCTAGTTCCAGGACAGGCACCAAAGTTACAAGAGAAACCTTGTCTTGAAAAAAACAAAACAAAAAGAATGTCTCAAAAAAGGGGAAGGGAGCTGTCTTAGAATGTGACCTGGACTGGCCTAATTTGCAAAATTGTCCTGCATCAACCTCCTGTGTTGTCTCGGTAGTATTATGCTAGCAATAATACTAATAGTATTGATGTTCTCTGTGTTCCAATGATTTAAAATTACAATTTCTCCTTTTTACCCTTTTCTGGAAAATAAAAAAGCAAAGTCAACAGCAATCAATGAAAATGTCATTGTGGTGTTTGAGACAGAGCTCAGTTGGTAAAAGCCTTCAGGTTTGACTGCTTATTTCAAGTGCTGTTGTGGGACCTTTAAGAAATTTTAAACGGAGAAAGAGAAGGTCCCTGTCCAAACCTAGTGAAGGAAGGTCATAGTAGGAACGGTATGTGTTACAGGAAAGATTCAGAAGACTGAGTCTGAAGAGATAGCTCAACAGTCACGAGCACTTACTGCTCTTGCAGAAAATCCAGTTCCCAGCAGCCACATGGTGGTTCACAACCATCTATAACTCCAGTTCCAGGGATCTGATGCCCTCTTCTGACACTCAGATGGTGCACATACATAGGTGCAAGCAAAACACACATACACGTAAGTAAACATGACTCCAGAGTCCTAAGAGAAGCAGTTTATATGATAGAGGATTTGTTGATCATGCTCTTCAACCTTTTGGTGAAACTAGAAACGTTGTAGTTTATTATTTTGTCCTGCAAAGAGCTGGACATGATGGCACACACCTGTAATCCTAGCACTTAGGAGACAGAAACAGAAGATTAGGAGTTCCAAGTCAGCCTCCATGACACCAAACCCTATCTCAAAATAGAAGAGAATTCTCTACAGAGATGGTAAAGATGGAGTATAAGGTGGCCTATCTAGATAGGAATTAAAGGAAGTGATAGCTATCCTACCAAAAGTACTAGCTGAATTATGGAGTTAGGAGCACTTGTTGTTCTTACAGAGGCCCTGGGTTCAATTCTGAGCACCCACGTGGCGACTCACACCTTATGTAACCCTAGACCCAGGGTACCCAGTGTCTCTTCTGACTTTCTAGGGTAGTCACATGGTACACAGACATACATGCAGGCAAAACCCCATATATTAAATATATATATATATATATAAAGAAAAAATGTTTTTGGTCTTTCAAGACAGGGTTTCTCGGTGTAGCCTTGGCTGTCCTAAAACTCACTCTGTAGACCAGACTGGCCTCAAACTCCCAGAGATCCACCTGCCTCTGTCTACAGCCCAGCAAAAAAAAAAAAAAAAAAAAAAAAAGTTGTTTAAGGTCTAGGTGTGGTGGTGCATGCCTCTAATTTCAGTACTCAGGAGGCAGAGACAAGCAGATATCTGTGAGTTTAAGGCCAGCCTGATCTACATATCAAATTCTAGGCCAGCAAAGTCCATTTAATGAGACTGTCTCAAAAATATTTTTTAATCATTTAAAACTTTAAAAATATTTTTCTTCCTTCTGGCCCTAAATAATATGTTCTGACACAGTTTAGCATTTAAAATACAGAAACTATCTTTTTTCCCCAGCTTGAAAATAAGGAACTTCGAGAATTATTGTCCATCAGCAGTGAGTCTCTTCAGGTCGGAAAGGAAAGTTTTGTGGATCCTGCTTCTCAGCCCATCAAATAACTGAACTTCTGAACGCAGGCTGCAGATGGTTCGTCCAGGAGAGAAGTGACAACCTCTCCGTAGGATGTGTCCCTTCAAGAGTCCTGCCACAGACTTGATGTAGTGTTGATTAGAGGTTTGAGATGGCAGTCCAAAATTGCAACTTGCTGGTCATTGTCCACAGAACAGTTTGGGGTGCAGTAGTGAACACAGAGGCGTCTCGCCATTCCTTTGTCAGAGACTACATTTAGTTTTGACTCTGGGACCTGAATTTATATAAACTGTTGTTTTCAGTTCATGTTTGTTTTCACATCTCTGAAATCTGAACATTTTATTATAAGCCAGTGATTTTATTTTATATAGGATTATAAAATTGACTTCTAAGAATTTTTAAGAGATCAAACTTTTTAAAAGTACATGTTTGGCATAATTCTAATTTTATTTTCTTTTTCCACTTGCAAAAGTAACATGATTCATAGAAGCAGCCTGGCATACCCTCTGAGTTAAGCCACTCATCTGTGGAGTTTGAATTCTCTCTGGTGCTAGGAATTGGCACCTCGTGTTTGGGTGTCTTTACTCTTAATTTGAGAGAATCTATTCCTAATCCCTAGGAAATATACTTGAAATCAAGTCATCTGGGTTTGGGTTGTTTCTCCTCCTCCCCCAGGATCACACAGTCATCCAGAGAGTGCTGAGGAACTTGGACCTGCCCCGTCAAGTGCAGTCCCACATGAGCACTTGATTTAAATGCCAAAAGTAGCTTCTATGTATTTGATCAAGTAGTCAGTTTCCCATGTTGTTTGACTAGGGAATCTTCGGCTTGGGTAGTTTGCTAACTATGAAGAACAGCTTGCAGGCACTGTGCCCACTGCTGAATTGATACGGCTGTGGCGGTGAAGAACGGCTCTGCTTAGCTGGCTCACACTGGCGGGAGTGGTCTGATGTCTTAGGTCTGTTTGGTTTTTATGTGGAAGCACTTTTATCACCGACAGAAAGTTACTACATTCCTGATGCCACGCAGCAGTTGAGAACAGCACTAAAATGCGGCTGCATGGAGGCTCTGCTAGCTCCCTTGTCGGCCTTCCCTGTCCTGGTTTGCCCAAAGTGGCTGAAAAAAACTTAACCCTGTCAATATTTGCCACAACTCAGCCCCATACCACATGAGAAAGACGGTATTAAAAAAGATTTAGTGTTTTATATGTCATAAAGCTTCTTTTGCATCCAGAATGTTTTGAGTCCATCTGATCCCATTAGTACCTATTGACTTAGAGCTGTGGACAACTCCAGCTGTTTGCCTTGAAGTATCCCCTAAGTGCCCATCAGGAGCAGGTATCCTCTACGTGGGACAGCTGGCAGTCAGGTTCCATTGAAAAGGGTAGTGTTAGCAGAGTCTGCTTCAGCAGTGTGTCTGCCTTATGTTTCCTCTCTACATCTTAGCCACAAGAAGAATCTCTTCCCTTTAGCCCTGGGAATATACTGAGCTTTCAGTGCCCTGCGTCATACACATTCTGCCTGGTGTTAATGCTGTGAAGGTAATAGAGAGCTAGTGTATTGAATGGAGACGGAATGCTCTTCACTGTGTGTGAAGATGTTAATGTCCCTTGCAGTGGATGGAAGAATTTAGTGTATGAAATTATCTTTGCTAATAAACAACTCTTTGGGGAAGATTTGCTAATTTTACTGAGTAATGAGTCTAAGAAGTGTAGAGGGCCAGGCAGTGATGGCACACACCTTTAATCCCAGCACTTGGGAAGCAGAGGCAGGTAGATTTCTGTGAGTTCAAGGCCAGCCTGGTCTACAAGGTCCAGGCTCCAAAATCACAGAGAAACTCTGTCTTGAAAACCCAAAACAAAATCCCAGCACTCGGGAGGCAGGCAGATCTCTGTGAGTTCGAGGCCAGCCTGGTCTACAAGAGTTAGTTCCAAGACAGCCAGGGCTGTTACACAGAGAAACCCTATCTCGAAAAAAAAGAAGAGGAGGAGGAGGACAAAAGAAAAAAAGTGTAGAGTGGCTGGGCAGTTTTACACACCTTTAAATCCCAGCAACTCAGGAAGCAGAGCAGGAGGGTCTCTGAGTTCAAGGCCAGCCTGGGCTACAGAGCAAGTTCCAGATCAGATCTCTATACAGAGAAACACTGTCTTAAGGTGGGGAGAAGTGTAGAGGGGTCTTTTTCACATATATAAAAACCTTGTCATAGATTTCATAAGCAGTTTACAGTTAGCACAATATATTCTCAGTATAACCCTGCAAGTAACATATTAGTAAGGTGTTCATTGCAGAAGTAACATATGCATAATTTGTCACTGAAATCTAGTTCGATGTTCCTTAAAATGTTGTTCACTCACCTACTGAAACAATTTATGGATAGAATCTGGAATTTACATTTTAATAATCATCCCAAAAGATGACAATACTAGTTGAAGAATATGTCTGTTAGAGCCAGTGAGATGACTCAGCAGGTAAGGGTGCTTGACACGAAGCCTGATGGCCTGAGTTCAATCCCCAGACCCCATACGGTGGAAGGAGAAAACTGACTCCTGCAAGTTATCTTCTGATCTCCCCCACAAACAACAAATAAGTTACTGGTCTGTTCAAGGCCTAGACTTCATTGGGAGTTACATGAGTTGGGGGAAACAGACTAAGACTTTGGAAAGCACAGCAAAGGGAGTCGAGCAAGTATGCATGGAGGGTTGGAGATGTCACGGCTGGTGTGCCTACCTGCCATTCACAGTGCACTGGCATTGACACTCAGTACCAGAACTAGAGGCAAAGGCAGGAGAATCAGGAATCCACAATCATTCTTTGCTACATAACAAGTTCAAAACCAGCCTGGGCTACGAGAGACTCCGTCTCAAAATACAAAACAAAATGTTGTGCATATGGTTATGATAAATCTGATATAAGTATGTGTAGGACACAGGAAGAACTGTTTAAACTTGAGAATCAAGCAGTTGACAGGAGTGCCTAGGAGGAGACCTAGAAAACAGCTGCAGAAGGGAAGTCTAGATAGTTCTGCAATGATTATGCCTTCTGCTGAGAGCTTTTCTGCAACAGATATTGACACACAATCTCCATTTCAACACTACAGTTCTTCACACACTATAAGGTTCTTATTTGTCCAAAGTGGAGCCAAATTCACACCCAGGCACTCTTCAGTGCATTTCTGAAGCACCAAGATGCCTTTAAATGCCAAATATTTTGTGGAGCTCATGGATTTTGATCTGTTCTTATTAAACAAGGGCAAGAGAAACACCATAGCTTGTGTTTTGGGAAATACCAGGAATTCAATTTAGTTGAGTCAACTAATAGGAATGTATTGTTGCATGTTTCCTAGAATGCTGTGCTTATGAATGGTTCTTACTATGGAGAGAAATGGGTGCATTTCTCTACCATCTTACCATAGTGTGTTGAGTGATATTTGACTCTTTTGCCTTTTTGAGGGGCCCACCACCCAGCTCCCAAATAAATCACACACGGAGGTTATTCTTAGTTATGAATGCCCGGCCTTAGCTTGGCTTGTTTCTTGTCAACTTTTTTTTAACTGAAATTATTCCGACTACCCTTTGCTTCTGGGCTTTTATCTTTCTCTGTCTACCTTTCTTTACTTCTTTTTCCGTGGCTTGCTGTATAGCTGGATGGCCCCTGATGTCTGCCTCTCCTTGTTCTCTTGCTCCTCGTTCTCCTTCCTCTCAGATTTCTCCTTCTATGTACAATCTACTCAGACTTATCCTCTCTGCCTGCCAGCCCTGCCTATCCTTGCTTCTGCCTCTAATTCTCATTTTCTGGTTGCCCAAGAGATCTTGACAAATACTTTAATAAAGTCATTTTTATTTAAACTACACTGAATTAGCCAGGCAGTGGTGGTACAAGCTTTTAATCCCAGTACTTGGAAGGCAGAGGCAGGTGGGTCTCTCTGAGTTTGAGGCCAGCCTGGTCTGCTAAGACCAGGACAGCCAGAATTGTTACAAAGAGAAGCCCTGTCTCAGGGAGAGAGAGAAAAAAAAAGGAAACTGAAGGTGAACCTGGGGAACAAACCAATAGCATTCCTCTATGGTCTCCACTTAGTTCACGCCATGACCTCCCTTCATGATAGATGGTCCCAGTTGCTTTTGGTCACGGTGTTTTATCACAGCAATAGAAAGAAGCTACTTTGGCAGCGGGAGTCATCTAACGCAGAGACTCATGGCTCACTGGCGTGGTGAGAATAAATGACTGGAGGGACAACGTCTACCTCCTCCAGGCTCAGGGACACTACAGAAGAGGACACAGACAGGGAGGGTACTGTGAAATGGTGTGCTCTGGAAATGACACAGCTGCCGTGTCCGTGAACTCACAGCGGCTTTGATCTCCTATACAAGCAAGACCTGTACGGGATCAAACCGGCCAACATTTCAGCATGTGGGAGGGTTTTGTGTGGCAATTCCTAGCTGAAGGCCTAGCAGAAGTTGATGGTTGTGGAAGGAGGTGACAATATTTTTCTTTATGGGGTGTTACGTTGTCCATGTTCCTGTGGGTAACCCCACACCCATACACATATAGGCAGCAGGAACTAGGCTTAGTAGTGGGTTATTTTTAAAAAGACTTGAAAGCAGAAGGCCAGTGGGCAGAGAGGTAGGATTTCAGGGGAGTGGGAGGAAGGAGTTGGCTGTGGGTATGATAAAGACATACACATGTGAGAATTGTCAAAAGAATTTCAAATATTTTAAAAATAAATAAAATTCCCCTTTTTAAGGTCAATAGTACTGGATCCACCTAATCAAATATGAATCTATCTTCTTTACATATACAAAGACACGAATAAGGTCACAGTCTAAGGTTCTGAATGGGTATTGAATTTACCACAGGGGTCAGGGTGAAGGGCAGTATTGTCTATCACCAATTTTTATTTACAAAGGAAAAATAGTAATTTTATGATAGAAAATACCAACAGGCACCAAAAGATTTAGGAAAGCATTAAGGTAATACACTTAAATCCCTTTGTACACCAAGTATAGTGTAATGAGGCCATCACCTCTGTAGTCTTCTCCAGATGTGGTCACAAACTACTTCATGAGGGGAAGATGGTCCAAACACCATGATATGTATTTACAAAAACCTAGATGGTATAGGTCAATAGTTATGTAACAGAACCTGTCTTTGACCCCACTCCCATAATTAGCCATGAAGGTTTTGGAGGACCCAGGATACTTCTAGAGTGACACAGGAAATAGGAGACTTAGATTTATGGGCCCTTTCAAATGGAAGAAGGAGAGAGGAGGTCACTGGTCATGTCTTCCCAGATTATCTGATAAAACGCTTAACCTGCCATCCAGTGCTTGGCATTAGATCACATGGCAAAAAAGCTACCACCTCCACCCACCCCCACCTCCACTGCAGACACTGCTTGGGTGGCTTTTTCCACCCTCCCTCCAAGCCCCCATGAGTAGAGGGAGTAGCGAGTTTCTCCCACTGCAGTCTTCCTGTCGCAGTCTCTGGCTGTACAGCCACCTGCTACCAGCTGCAGCTGTTCACACCGACTTGGGCTTCTGTTGCTGCCACCACTGCACTCCCTCCGCCAACAGCTACAGCTAGCAACTGCAGGTGCCCTCAGTCTGCACAGAAGCAGCCCATTGTGACCCACGCACCCAAACTAGCCTGTCTGACTGGTCACCTCCACCCCCCCCCCCGCCTCCCTGCACAGCTCTGCCACTGATATAGTCACTGCTATGGACAGACTAAAAAATCATCAGCGAGGCTGGAGAGATGGCTAGAGGTTAAGAGCACTGCCTGCTCTTCCAGAGATCCTGAATTCAATTCCCAGCAACCACATGTAGTAAGATCTGGTGCCCTCTTCTGGCCTGCAGAACACTATATACATAATGAATAAATCTTAAAAAAAAAAAAAAAAAAGTCATCAGCTCTGGTGAGGCACCTAGGAATTCCTAAGGAGAGAATTAGGTTTTATTTAAAAAACAAAACAACAACAAAAAAAAAAACTTTCCCACATTAAGAATGGGAAATAGCACTTGGGAGGCAGAGGCAGGTGGATCTCTGTGAGTTCGAGGCCAGCCTGGTCTATAAGAGCTAGTTCCAGGACGGGTTCCAAAGCTACACAGAAAAACCTTATCTCAAAAAAAAACAAAAACAAAAAAACAAAAAAAACAAAAAAAAAACAAAAAAACTCCATTGGGCAAAGAAAAGAGAAAAGCATTTCAGTCCTTACAGACTGAATCCCCCACAGCCAAAATAGGTTTTTTTTTTTTTTTTTTAACACAGGGTTTCTCTGTGTAACAGTCCTATCTGTCCTGGAACTATCTCTCATGGACCAGGTTGTCCTCGAACTCACAGAGAACTGCCTGCCTCTGCCTCCTGTGTACTGGGATTTAAAGCATGTGCTACCACTGCCTGACACTAAATTCATCCTTAAGGTGTCTCTTAGTTTTCCTTCCACGGACCCAGGTAAACCTAACACCCATGCCGCCAAAATAAAATTTAAGAATTCTTCCCATATATTTGTTTCTGCTGTTCTCTACAGACATATAAAACAAATGGTCTTTTAATAGATCCAATTAAATTAAAATTTAAAGCTGGCTTTGAAGCTGCAGTGTGACTCTCTTTCTCTAAAGCCAAGCATGCTTGTTAAAGAAAAAAATTTAAAATCTCTAATCTCTCATGTCAGAAGAGTCACCTGATAGAGGACAGAAGAAAAATCAAAATTAAAGGACTATTTTATTGCCACTAATCTCGTAATCTTTTGGTTTTATTTTGACTCTTTAAAATTTTTCTTAAGGTTTCCTCAAAATTTATAAGATCATTATATTTGTTTAAACTTTCTGCCATATTAATGGTCATATCAAGTACTAATTCTAGAACTAGGCTTCATCTTGCTTCCTGTTTGTGATTCCAGGCTTGAATTTAAAGCAGGTAACTAGGAATTAAGTTTGTGTACGCCAGATGTACACAACAAACTGTAGCCCTTTAACCTCTCCAAGATCTGCTGCATACGACACTTAAAATGATTGTTTTCTGCAGTGAACCATGACTATGCCTAACAGCAACCTTTGAAGTCTCCAAAGGGATGATGGGGCCCCAGAACTATACACAGAGACTGCACTTTCTTTTCCAGACATCCAGACCCAAATAATCCCACAAAAACTTTATTAATTACAACACTTTTTGGCCAATGGCTCAGGCATATTTCTAGCTAGCTCTTACATCTTAAATTAACCCATTTCTATTAGTTTATACTTGGGCATGTGGCCATGGCATTACCTCATTGTTTCTCCATGGTTGACTAGTCTCCTTGACTCCATCTATTCTCTACATATATCTCTGTTCAGATTTCCCATCTGGCTTTACTCTGCTAAGTCATTGGCCAAAACAGTCTTATTCATCAACCAATAAAGGTAACACATATACAGAACAACATCCCATATCACAGAACAATGATTCCACCTGTATTGTGGTAATGCCACTAAGCTGACAAACCACACAAAGATCAGTTTTGGACTACAAACTGCTCAAACAACATCAAAATGATTAGCTAAGATGATCTGGCCACATAGACTACTTCAGCCAGGACTTCAGATAAGCCCTGCACATTCCCAACTACACACTGGGACTAGACAACAGCTAACTCTCCCAGGATTTGATCATTATTTCAATTTTTCAGGTCCCCTAAAGATGCCATCATCCCAGACAACAGGAAGTAATTTTAAGAACACAGCACCCATATTCCTAAGAGGTAGGGTGGGTGGTTTTTGGTTGTTCCATGAATTATGGATGATTAGCATCATTTAGAGAGTATTGTTTGCAAGATGTTATTGGTCATAGTCAGGGAGAAAACTAAGCAAAGGAGATTAGATTCAGGAATCTTGTTCTGCAAAGAAAATGAGGGTATAGGAATAATAGGATAAAAGAGCAGGTTATTGAATCTACTTTTTAAAAAAAATATAGTCCAGACTGGCCTCGAACTTCAGATCCTCCTGCCTCTGCCTCCTTTAGCAAATCCTACTGGCCTGTGCCATTAGAACTGGCTGAATCTACTTTTAAACTAAAAAAGTAACTACTAGTCTTAAATATTTTACATCAGTATGAATTTTTATATATTCATACAAATTTAAGGTTATTATTGTTATACTGTATATATATTTCTACTCTTAAGGTATTTTTGTATATACAAATTTGAGTTTATTTTTGTTATACTGTATATGTGTTTCTATTCTTTTTTTTTTTTTTGAGACAAGGTTTCTCTGTGGCTTTGGAGCCTGCGCTGGAACTAGCTCTTGTAGACCAGGCTAGTCT
>JAQHUG010000444.1:1079986-1100925 GCA_028555095.1 Dicrostonyx torquatus | reverse complement strand
AGGAAGGTTGTTTCCTAATTTTCTGAGAAATCGCCACACTGACATCCAAAGGGGCTGTACCAGCTTGCACTCTCACCAGCAATGCAGAAGTGTTCCCTTTTCCCCCACAACCTCTCCAGCATGGGTTGTCATCAGTGTTTTTGATCTTGGCCATTCTGACAGGTGTAAGATGGAATCTCAGAGTTGTTTTGATTTGCATTTCTCTGATGCCTAAGGATGTTGAACATTTCCTTAAGTGTTTCTGTCAGTGTTTTTTTTTTTAAAAAATATATTTATTAAGTATACAACATTCTGCCTCCATGTATGCCCACACACCAGAAGAGGGCGCCAGATCTCATTACAGATGTTTGTGAGCCACCATGTGGTTGCTGGGAATTGTACTCAGGACCTCTGAAAGAGCAGCCAGTGCTCTTAACCACTGAGCCATCTCTCCAGCCCCCTGTCAGAGGTATTTTAATTATTGACAAAGCTCAAATTTTCTCAGTCTTCAAAATTAATTCATTGATTTGTTCATTTGTTGTAGAACCTTTTAATAGTTCAAACGAGTATCTACACTTTTGGCATCCACTGTTTAAACTCCAGAGATTTAATTGAACAAAAAGTCATAGTTCTCAAAGTCATGTTCTGGTAATTTAATTCTACAGATTTATTTAAATTCTTTAATGCCTCTATAAAATTAACTGCATATTTCCCTCAGATGAGTATAAAACTTTGCACATACAAAAATCAAAGGCTTTTTGAATTTTTAGAAATTGATTTCAAATCCAGAAATTGTGATGTCACACACACCCCTTTTTAGTATTTTTTTTCATTATTTATGAGCACTTTGCATTACATAAGTGTTGACTTTTGTGGGTTTTTTATATTGAATATTCTGTTTTGTTTACTTCATTTCCCCTTCCCTCCCCAAGCTATCTATGTGGACCAGATTGTCTTTGAACTCACAGATCCTCTTGTCTCCTTCCAAGTGCTGGGAATAGGCTTTTGGCAATGTTGGTGAAGAAATAAGTGTAATTCCATAAAATATATAGGTTACTCAAATTATTAGGAGTTCTTTGAAAAAATTAAAACATTTCCAAAATTGTATTTTCAGCACTCAAAAGATTAAGGTGGAAAGATTGCGATTTCAAGTCTAGCCTATGCTGCATAGTACAAGGCCAACTAGAGCTATATTAGGAGCTTGGCTTAAAACATCAAAAACTAAATGAATTGAGTATATGATTTCCTGCAAGGGATTAAACAATCCCTAAAGTGGTTGAAGGCTATAGAAAAAGAGCACAGGTCAGTGGAGATTTAGAGAGAAGATCAAAGAGCAATATAGCCTGGATTCCAGTATCTTGCTACCAAGTAAGTCTTTCTAAGGACCATGTGGTAAGATTAAGATCTAAATATAAAGAAAAAGGACTTTATAATTCATGATCTAAGTCGGTAGCCTAGAATAACGGTCCTCAAATTAATTTGATTATATTCTATGTCAGTAAGAAGCCTATGAAAGTATATATGGATTGTGTTATTATACTGTGATTGTCTTGGAAGAGTACATATAGTAAACATGAGAAATGTTATGAAAATAGGTTACTGTTTATGCAGATTCCTGTTATCTTCACAGATAAGTATGGTTTGTATACTCATTTTGTGGGCAAGTATTTCTTGATTCTTTTTTGTTTTTAAATTTTTTGGTAAGCAAGTCTTTCCTTACTAGGTGCTGGGATTAAAATCATGTATTACAATGCTTAGCTTAAGTATTCGCTTTGTTTGGGAGCACCAGTTCTCTGATGCCGTGACTCTTTAATACAGTTAGTTCCTCATGTTGTGCTGACCACAACCATAAAATTATTTTCATTGCTATTTCATAACTGTAATGGTTTTAGGTGACCCCTGTGAAAGGATTGCTGACCCCCTCCCCCAGGGGCCACAGCTTGAAAACCACTGTTTTGGAGGATTGTTTTTGTTTGTGCTATTTTTACCTTCTGTAAAACAGGAATTCACTGTAGTTCATGCAGGCCTTCAACTCAGC
This sequence comes from Dicrostonyx torquatus, assembly GCA_028555095.1. Classification (NCBI taxonomy): domain Eukaryota; kingdom Metazoa; phylum Chordata; class Mammalia; order Rodentia; family Cricetidae; genus Dicrostonyx; species Dicrostonyx torquatus. Next base: position 1,098,908 of record JAQHUG010000444.1, on the reverse strand, counting down.
CTTCCTGCTTTATGCTGTCAAATGTTAGGATTATACACATGAACCACCATACTTGGCTTTTTTTGTTTGTTTTAAACTTCATCCTATTATGAATTGATATCACAGGGATATTATATATGTAGTATGTTTTATTGCAGCTAATATAAGCTTGACATACTCATTAGATCTCATCAAGTAATCATTTCTTTCATAATGAGGTTAAATAGCTAGTACTGGGAATAGAAGTGTCAACTCCCATGTGCTTTGCTTATACTTACCTTACCTGCCATATAAGTTTCTGCAGAAAGTGCCTCTGCTGTGGAGTTCGCTGCATAACTAAATGTATAGGGTCATTCAGTTGGGTATATTTAAACTGTAGTATGCTGAGAGCAAACGAATAAAGAAATTAGGACTTTACTGTCAGCCTAGTGAATTATAGTTTCTCAGAATATTTGAGTTATCTGTGAAATTTAACTATCTGATACATCAGCTTAATGAGGGCTGATCTGTAAATAGAGAACTTACAGGAACTAATTTTTATCTCAGGCAGAAATGTAATTGCAGCATTTTTATTCTATTTCCCATTGAACTTTTTTCCACACAGGGTTTTTTGGTGTACCTCTAGCTGTCCTGGAGCTTGCTCCGTAGGCCAGACTGGCATTGAGCTCACAGATATCCACCTTCTTCTGCCTCCTGAACACTAGGATTAAAGGCATAGAACACCACTGCCTGGCTGCCACTAGAGTCTTACGACACTTTCAAAGCTATGTATAACATAGGATGATAATTGTTTAACGTATCTGAGAATACGTTTCAGTTTGACCTTTTTGTACCGATCATGCTTGTTAACATTATGCTATGTTGCCACAGCTGTTTGTTATGGAGAACGTATTTACCTTGTCATCAGATCCTCAACCTACTCCTGCAGCCCCTCCTTCACTTTCTTTACCCTTGTCTTCTTCTACCTCATCTGGGACAAAAAAACAAAAGCGGAACCCCACTTACCAGAGATCTGTAAGTCGGGAAAGGAGTGATGCAGTTCGTCTTGCATCATGTTGAGCATGGCTTATGAGGGCTTGCGTGGTCTTGTTGAAGTGCCTACAGACTCACTATAACTTTCTAATCATTTCGTTCACTTTGAATTTCAAAGGTAACTTTAGTAGTTTAGGCTGCTGCTCAAAGAAAGTCTGAAACATTGATATTGCTTGCCTAGAACTTTTTGGAAAGTGGAGAATTTCAGAACCTATCTTCACTTAATCTGATTCTTGTGCTTTAATTGAATTGCCAAGTGGCTTTTGTTGGAGAGAACTTAAAGCCCATGGTTTGAGTCATCTACCAGAGAATTTTTGGCAAATGATTCTGTTTCCTTCTTAGTAAAATGGGCATAGTATATTACTTTTATGGACTTTTGTGAAAATTGAGTTGATACACTTCAGAACAAAGGCTTGTATAAAGAACATAGAACTTAATTACTAACAGGTGCACTTTAATTTGCATATTTTGAGTACCTCATTATTTTAACTGTGTGTGTGTGTGTGTGTGTGTGTGTGTGTGTGTGTTTGTATCAGGATTTCTGTGTAGCCCTACCTGTCCTAGAACTCTGTAGACCACGGTGGCCTAGAACTCAGATCACCTGTGTCTGCCTCCTGAGTGCTAGGATTAAAGGCATGCGCCAGCCGGACCCAGGATAACTGTTTATCTTGCAAGAATTTTGGTCTTTGGTGCTGGAGTGATGGCTCAGCAGTTAAGAGTGCTGGCTGTTCTGAGAACCCAGATTTGATTCCTAGTACCCTCACTGTCTGTTTTCAGGGGATCCAGTGCTCGTCATGTGGTGCATAGATATAGTGCGGGCAAAATGCTCATCATGCACATAAAATAAAGAATTTTACTCATTTGAAGATAAAGCCTTTAGTAATTGTTCAATGTTTTCATGTAAGCGAAAGTGCTTGTGTCATCATTTCAGTGAAAGGGACTTTCTAAAACCGAATGTAAAGGCTTGGAGTTGGTGCTTCTGTGCTAAATTACTCAGCTAGTCTTTACTAGATGCTTTTTTATGCTTCTTTTAAATTTATAATTTACTCTTATGATTTATGAAATATCCAAGGTATTTGACCTGAACAGATTCCATTGTATTGTAGTTACTGTTTTTCACTGAAGAACATTTCTTTTGCTTTATCAGATCATAGAATTGATTATAAAAACAGATGACATTATTTAGAAATGTCATTAGTGTCTGGGTACTGCTTGGTTTCTTAGTAGGGAAAAAGTCTTAAGTGTGCTTAGGAATTAGCATTATTAGACCACTCTTGGCTGGGGATATTTTTATTAGAGTTTTTGACTCAAATTTTTCAGTTTTTTTTTTTTCAAGAACTTGCATGAATTTTTTTTTTTTAGTTTGATTTAAGCATAGAATAGAAAGTTTATTTTATTGTGTTAATCTCTACTAACTATGAATTCAACCTGCATGGCTTACTAGTGTGAAGATATCTACTTTAATATAAACATAGATGTTAATAAAGCTGGTAATAATTACTTTTGTTCTATAATTGTTTCAGAAATTGAAAGTTAATATTAAAGTTAATATCGTTGCTTTACCTTAGTTAAGCTGCAGAAATTGTTTGTTTTTTTTAATAAGTGAGAATTCTTTCATAAGTGACAGCAATTAAAAGTTTCTTCTGAAATGTTAACTAAGTATTTCAGTAGTAAAAGACTATAAGTTAACTTTTTAAAAAAAAATCTTTTAACTTCATTTTTTTACCTTTCTATAACAAAAAAAAGATCTTTTAATCAGATTTAGTATGCTATGGAAATTATGGACAGATCTGTATATATTGAGTGGTTTGTTTGTTTTGTTTGTGGTTTTGTTTTCTTTTTAAAACAGATGAGCTTTGATCCAAACCTTCTCCACAACAATGGACACAATGGGTACCCCAATGGTACTTCAGCAGCACTGCGTGAAACTGGGGTTATTGAGAAACTGTTGACCTCTTACGGATTTATTCAGTGTTCAGAACGGCAAGCCAGACTTTTCTTCCACTGCTCACAATATAATGGCAACCTCCAGGATTTAAAAGTAGGAGGTAACCTGTTAGCTTACCTTTTAACGCCCTATTGCATGTATGCTAGTTCCTAAGGCAGCTTTCCAGTGTGTTATAAGCCAGAGAAGATGAACATTTTGGTTGTGCTAACTACTGAAACATATATCCTAATTTTTATTGTGGTGGTGTCTTTTTGAGATCTGAAAGACTACTGGTAAAAAGATATGAGTATTTTTTTACTGAAGTTACTTGGAAGATTTAAAGGGATGAAGTTACATGGTTTCTGTTTCCAAAAAAAAGGAAAAAAAGGCTGAAAAGGCCACAGCAGTTATGAATACTTTTCTGCTCTTACATAGGACCTGCATTTAGTTTCTAGCACCCACACCTCAGCTCATATTCCAGTTCCAGGGGATTTGATGGTTTCTTCTGGCCTCTGTGGGCACCAGACACAAAATTCAGTAGTCTACGTACATACATGCAGGCAGAATTCTCATACACATAAAGTCTTTGTGAACGAACTTTAAACAATGAATAACATGAAGATTTGGGGTATTGGGTACTGGAGATTCGTGCTATTTTGCATTATTTTGTTTAATCCTCTAATCAATCTTGTGTGTTAGAAATTATTCTTATTTTATAGATAAGGAAGCCAAAGTATATAGAAATTAAAATAAGTTTCCAAACATTGTAATCTTGTATTATCTCATTTGTAATGTGTCTAAATACCATGGAAACTAGGACTTGATTCTCTCAGTCTAAGGCAGTGACTCTGAAATGCTCGTGTGTATCAGAGTCACTTGGAAGGCTGGCTAAAATACATATTGCTGTACTTGATCCCCAGAGTTTGTCTTTGCCTAGGTCTGAAGTGAGGCTCAAGAATTTGCATGTCTCCTAAGCATCCAGGTAATGTTGATACTTCTGGCCTAGGAACCACTCTTTGAGAACCACCGGTCTAAGGCAGTTCAAATATTACTTTAAAGTAGAATTCAGAAGAGGATGCCATTTTTTGAGCATTAGTCCAACAAACATAACACATTCTTTATTTTAGATGATGTTGAATTTGAAGTATCATCTGACCGGCGGACTGGGAAACCTATTGCTATTAAATTGGTGAAGATAAAACCAGAAATACATCCTGAAGAACGAATGAATGGACAAGTTAGTGACTTTGATATTTTGTGTGTCCTTAGGGCCCCATATTTGCATATCTTTCACATTAGAAAGGAAGATTATCCCCTACCTCCTCAGTTTGCACGAAGAGAGCTCTAGTATATAAAGATAATTTAAAATTAGATTAGAAGCACAGGCGTTTCTTGACCTGAAATAAAAACATGGTCAAGACTCAATTTGGGTTTTATACATAACCCTACGTCTTTACTTACAGTCAATTTGTATACTGTAAGTTTGAAACTTGGCAGCATGACATCCTCTTGTGGATCATATTAAAATGCATCCCTGTGTATAGTATAGAGGATATTAGAACTCATTTTATATTGCAATGCTGCTCCTGAAATGATTAGCAATGGAAATTTTTTTTTTTTTGACTGGTAGGTTGTGTGCGCTGTTCCTCACAACTTAGAGAGTAAATCTCCAGCTGCCCCGGGTCAGAGTCCAACAGGGAGTGTATGCTACGAACGTAATGGGGTAAACTTGTGTATTTTTCTTAAACCTTTGCCTGATCCATCATGTGATCTATAAGCGTACTTTAAAATTCAAAGTAGAAAACGTAAGCTAGTTGCTAAAATCATTTTTAAAGTTGGTTTTAAGAGGCTTCAAGTGCAGCATAATAAAATTATTTTTAAAGAAAAAATCCATAGGACTTCCAAGTGTGTTAGCTTGCCCAAGTGTGACCTTAGTTAGAACATTAAGGTAAAATGCTCCTTTAAATCACTTTTTGGTGGGTTGTGGGGAGTGGGGGCTTATACTGGTTCCTTTTAAGCACTAACTCCAGGTTTTTTTTATTTGGAATGCCTTATGTAAAAATTGTTTTTTTTGAAATGTAACTACAGTCTCTGGGCAAATGCTTCCACGTGTGTAAGCTTTTTTGAACTTGGATTGCTGCTTAGCTGTGGACTCAGAAGTCATCAGCACCATGGAGGGGGAAGTGTGTTTATGAATAAGACAACTTGTCATACTGCATATAACTTTAAGAACTTTGGCTTTAAAATGCCAGTGTAAGAAATATTTAAGTAAATCACATTGTACAGTGAACACGCATCCTGCTGGGATAATAATAATAGCTTGTTAATTCACAGGAAGTGTTTTATCTGACTTACACCTCTGAAGACGTGGAAGGGAATGTTCAGCTGGAAACCGGAGATAAAATTAACTTTGTAATTGATAACAATAAACAGTAAGTTCTCTTCGATATTTTCCTAACCTAAATGACTCTTTTTTTTTTTTTTTTTTTGCATTAAATTTGAAGTGAGAGCCAGGTATGATGGTGTGCCCTCCTGATAGTTCTAACACTTGGGAGGTAGAGGCAGGCAGGATCAGGGGTTCTAGACCAGGCTGAACAATGTTAAATCCTATTTTAAATGCCTAAACATGGAGAGATAAGAGAATCTAAAATGATCTAAAAGTATCTAACTGCCAAACCTGGGTACTTTTCATGACCTTTGAAGAGTTTTATTCAGCAGCTGAAACCTTAATGGTCTTTAAATATTCTGTAACCAAGCATTAGAATATAAAGTTAATTAAAACATTTTTTAATTTACAGTTATGGTTTATTCCTTAAATTGTCTTGTTTTCCTCCATCCTCAGATAACATTATTTTTACAAGTTGAATATTCCCAACTTTTTGGTATTTTTGAGGCAGGTTTTCTCTGTAGCTTTGGAGCTTGTCCTGGAACTCACTCTATAGACCAGGCTGGCCTTGAACTTACAGAGATCTACCTATTTCTGCCTCCTGGGCGCTGGGATTAAAGGCAGCTACCTCCTGGCTCAAAACATTTGTCATTTCCAGGAAATTACCTACTCAGTGAAGATTTTTAAGACAGGCCAATACTTAAGATGAGTTTTGAGAAAACAGTGAAAAGTCAGATAAGAAATGAGGAAAACCATGATCAGAGATATATCATGACTATTTGGGGGAAATGGCTAGGAGTTTAACTTAGCTGTGTTGGTTGAATTAAAGGAGTATGAGATGAGCTTCATGATCCTTGAAAGAATTGGAGGAAATAATATTATTAGGGTTATGTATGTGCTAGAGATAGTAGGCTCTTGGATGCTCTAGACTAGTAGTGACTTAAGTTAGTATGGAATATAAAGATCAGGCAGGGATTTGGATATAAACGTCAAATTACATGGGGTCAGAATCTACTGTTTCTTTCTGATCTGACTTAAGAGGCAGATGATAGACTAAGAAGAAGTAATTGAACACTATATGGATCGTAGTTGTTAGAATGCTGAAAATTCAAACTGGGTTGTGGGTTTCTATTACTAATTTTAGACCAAGCATCTTAATTAATTACGAAGTACAACACCAGGGAACGGATATGGCATGGGAGAGTTTCAGAAGGGCCACTGAAAATTTTATTTCATCTTTAATAATTTATCTATGTCAAAGACTTGTACTAATAATTTTTTTGCCTAGTACACTCTTATTTGAGAATGGGTCCTTTGTCTCTTGTGGAACTCACTATGTAGACTAGGCTGGTCTCGAACTCACATCCTTCTCCCTCTGCTTCCTGGGTGCTAGGATTAAAAATGAGCACCACCATGTCTGATATTTATTTAATGTGTATGTGTGTCTGCTGCATGCATACAGTGCCTCAGGAAGCCAGAAGAGGGCAGCATATCCCCTGAAACTGGAGTTTACAGGTGGTTGTGAGCCACATCCATGCCCCACATGGGTTCTAGGTATTAATCCCATGCCCTCTGAAAGAAGCGGCAAGCACTTTTAACTTCTGAGCAATTTCTCCAGTCCCTTCACTTAGTCGTCAAAAGAACATTACTTCAGTTACTTGTCGCAGTTTAGCTAGTTGCTCTTCTATTACAACATCGACCCCCAGCAATACTATTGTGTCTTAAACAATTTAAAACTATCTTTGAAATTAACTTGAGTTTATATTGCTGTTTTGTTCAAAGATTTGGGCAGTGTAGCAACATGTGGTGTTTTAAGTGTTTTCAGTTCTATTTTTTTGGTTTTTCCGCGACAGGGTTTCTCTGTAGCTTTGGAGCCTGTCCTGGAACTAGTTTTGCACACTAGGTTGGCCTAGTACTCACAGAGATCCACTTGCCTCTGCCTCCCAAGTGCTGGGATTAAAGGTATGTGCCACCACCGGCCGGCGTGTTTTTAGTTCTCTAATAGGGTGAATATCATTTTCAAAATATGGCAAAGTCTTCTGTCTCTTGGAGGGCAGGAATAAGATGGTGGTACATGCCTTTAATCTCAGCACTCAGGAGGCAGACAGGATGTTCTCTTTGAGGCCAGCCTGGTCTACATAGTCAGTTCCAGGACAGCCAGGGAGGGCTACATGGAGAAACCCTGTCTCAAAAACAATAAAGGAATGGCTACTAAATTTATCACTTACTGATAATAGACCTTTTATTCTTACCACCAATACTTTACTATGTAACATGTCATGCTTACCTGGCTATAAAACTAGAGTTTTCACCTTTGATGGTATTCAAGTTTGTCTTTGTTTCAGTTCTTCTGGTAGAATTGCCAAGTAGAGTAGCACATCACATACCCAAGTAAAAGTTGTACTTTTTTTTTTTTGATGCTACACTTTGTATAAAAAAAAGGTGTATTTTTAAGTTTAAAAAATAATTCATGAATTTTGAGTTAGATAAGATGTGGAATTTGAGCAGTTTTTTTCCATATAGAAGCGTCAGATATCATAAACCTTAAATATGTTCTTAATGACAGAATTTTTAAGACCTAGAAAAATGGGTTTTTTAGATTCACTAGTTTGTAACCAACTCAAATACTACAACCTTTTCGACTTCTCTCTTTTCTTCTCCAGCACTGGTGCTGTAAGTGCTCGTAACATTATGCTTTTGAAAAAGAAACAAGCTCGCTGTCAAGGAGTAGTTTGTGCCATGAAGGTAAGTGTTAATATAGTTGAGAGTTTTAGATTTGCTGTTGTTTTGTTTTTGAACTGCTTTTAAGCTTTGTACTACAAACCCGAACTCACTTGGTTTTCCTGTCTTCTGGTTTAAGACTTACTTCCTCATTTACTTAAACTGAATTTCATAAACTCCTTGATTGCTAGTTCTCTAAGTACTGGTAAAGGTAGACTTTACCAAGTTATACTGTTTGGACTATACTATAATTTTGTGATAAAGTCTACTGATTTTTTTTTTAAGTTATCATGCATTTGTATATTAATTGGTAATTAATGTTCTTGTGTTTGGGGGCTGCTTTTTGCTTTAGGAGGCGTTTGGCTTTATTGAAAGAGGTGATGTGGTAAAAGAGATATTCTTTCACTATAGTGAATTTAAAGGTGACCTAGAAACCTTACAGCCTGGAGATGATGTGGAATTCACAATCAAGGACAGAAATGTAAGATGGTTCATTCACTAACTTGATCATGGGCCTTTTACTATTAACTAGGAAGCACTTAAAATTATGTGACCCCCTGCCCATTCCACCCTCTTGATTTAGGGTAAAGAAGTTGCAACAGATGTCAGACTATTGCCTCAAGGAACAGTCATTTTCGAAGATATTAGTATTGAACATTTTGAAGGAACTGTAACCAAAGTTATCCCAAAAGTACCCAGTAAAAACCAGGTGAGCTGTCTTTATTGGAAGACTCTTCTGTGACTAGTCAGTAGTATAGTATTATGGGGGGATACCCTAAAATTGTAGTCTGCTTGGTAAATTTTATGTAGGGAAGTATAAAAAAAAAAAAAACCTAAATAGATTCTAAGGCCATTGCTCAAGGCTGTCTTATCATGCATGCAGAGTCCCCAAGTTGTACAGAAAGAAAAGACAAACTAATGAATGACATACTGATGGATGTGGTTTTTTTTTTCTGAGTGATTAAGAAAGGTCCTTACTATATTTGACTGCATTTGCTTCTTCCTCATTTCCCCCTCTTACCATTTGTTAATTTGTTGGGAGGTAGAGTGAGAGGTGTTATTACTGGGCAAATGTGGGCTATACAGGGCTAAAAAATGTTTTACCCAAACATTTCTTTATCATAGTGCAGTCTTAACTGCAGTGTTTAATTTTATGGTTGTTATGGGACCTTAGACCATGAAGCTTTCTTATTGGGCTTTATATTGTCAGCACTTTTTTTTTTCCTTTCAGGGTACTATATTACAAGCTATTTACCATGTGTTCTTCTTGTTTGACTTAGAGCTAAAAAGGATGAGAAATCTCCAGCTAAAATCGTTTTTCCTTCTCATCAGAATGACCCATTGCCAGGACGAATCAAAGTTGATTTTGTGATTCCTAAAGAACTTCCCTTTGGAGACAAAGACACAAAATCCAAAGTGACCCTGCTGGAAGGTGACCATGTTAGGTTTAATATTTCAACAGACCGACGTGACAAATTAGAACGAGCAACCAACATAGAGGTTCTGTCAAATACATTTCAGTTCACTAATGAAGCCAGAGAAATGGTAAGTATTAGTATTATTGGGTTGTTGTCTAACTTTTAGGGTTTAGTGATGGGTTTTGATTGACACTATTAACTGGAAACTTCTTAGGCTGATGATGTTGATGTAGTGAATAAAGGTGCTTGCTTCCAAGCGTGACAGCCTGTGTTCAGGCCCCAGTATGCATATGATGAAAGGAGAGAGCGAGTTCTTGTAAGTTGTTAGAAGAACGAGTGTGAGCTAATGACTACCTTATTAAGTAGCTAAGAATTGTACATGAATTAGTCTGGGCATTTTTCTTACTCTTAGTTATCTTAGAAATGCATATAAATTTAGTTTAGATTGGAAATGTGAATTGCTAATATAGTATGAATAAGACTTCAAGAAGTATATTTTCTTAAGATCTCCTTTGTGATGTTTAGTAAGCACTAGGTTAAACAATGCTAAATAGAGTTTGTTTCTCTTACGAAGATGTTTTGCATATTCTTTTTAATGAGTATATGTCTAGAAATGGCATGTGCCTGACATGTTACCCAAGTATATCTTAAAAACATTCTGTGGACTGACTTTTCTCAGATACAGTTTGTAATTAGTATTGTTTGGACTCATACCATCTCACTGTTGTCAGTAAAAACATAGTTTTTGTAAGTTCCTTGTTTGTTTGTAAGACAGGATTTCTCTAGAGTGCTGAAACTGTAGACCAGGTAGGCCTTGAACTTTATAGATCTACCTGCCTCTGCCTCCCTAGTACTGGGATTAAATGTGTATGCCTCTAAGTTTTTAACTTGTTTAATGTGTATGGGAGTTTTGCTTGCATGTATGTGTGTATATTTGTATGTACTGTGTGTGCCTGGTACATATAGAGGCCAGAAGAGGGCATCAGATTTTCTGGAATTAGAGTTACAGGTGGTTGTAAACTGCTGTGTGAATGCCTGGGATCAAACCTGAGTCCTACATGAACATTAAGCCCTCTTTCCAAATTCAAGTTTCTCAGATGGAGTCTCTTTTATGCTTGATGCTATAAAGTATATATCCTGGTTACCATCACGAGTTTGACAAGCATTAAATATCAAAATTTTCATATCATATTCAAAACTAGTAGTTATCTGTTTCTGCATAATCAATGTGCAGTTAATGGACGGCTAAAAATTCATGTTATTTTAGTAAACATGAGTGCCTTGCATGTTCCAAGTTCTGTGGATACAGTGGTCCACAAAGCCTGCATTTTCATATAGGATAAAAGAAAACATGAAGAAACAAAATAGTACAGTTTGTTCTTTACATCTTCAGTTCTTTCTGTGTCTAAATTTGTACAAGATTTTAAAGTAATAAAGGATTGTTTTGTCATTCATGAGGTATATCAGTAAATATTTGAAATTTTTACGTTACATTGTCATTTGGCTTTTTATGAAATAGGGTGTATGTATGGTTATTTCATAATAATCTTATAATATACATTTGCCACAGAGTGGCACCTGGAAATTCTCAAAATTATTAGGGTTAAAATTTTTTTGAAGGTTGGTCAGGCTCCAGTGTGTAGATGGGTAACCCAAATTTGATGTGGGGTTTATAAAAAGATAATATTTTTAAGAAAAAAAATACTATGCTGAAATTAGTTTATATATAAATGAAAAAATCCAAAACTGATATAATATTCATATTGGTTTTTTGAAGGAATAAATTAAACTTGATGGTGATTCTGAACTTTCGTTTTTGACAAACTGTATAACCAGTAAAATGGTTATTTGGGTTTCAGGGTGTGATTGCTGCCATGAGAGATGGTTTTGGTTTCATCAAGTGTGTGGATCGTGATGCTCGTATGTTCTTCCACTTCAGTGAGATTCTAGATGGGAATCAGCTCCACATTGCAGATGAAGTAGAATTTACTGTGGTTCCTGTGAGTAGTTTTTGGGGAAGGTGTTATGGGTGGTTTTCTGCTGTCTTTTTTGTAATTTTAAAGTTAGTTTTTCTTTTATTTGTAGGATATGCTCTCTGCCCAAAGAAATCATGCTATTAGGATTAAAAAACTTCCCAAGGGCACGGTTTCATTCCATTCCCATTCAGATCATCGTTTTCTGGGCACTGTAGAAAAAGAAGCCACTTTCTCCAATCCTAAAACCACAAGCCCAAATAAAGGCAAAGACAAGGCAAGTGTTATGAGATCCAGTTGGTTTGTATGTCTTCTATCTTTGCTTACAAATTCAACACATTCTACTTAATAAAACATTGGCCCCTTTTTGGAAAGGGGCTTTCGAGACAGTGTTTCTCTGTGCCTTTTCTGGAACTAGCTTTTGTAGCCGAGGCTGGCCTTGAACTCACAGAGTCTGCCTCCCGAGTTCTGGGATTAAAGGTGTGTGCACTACCACCCAGCTTAGATTGTCTTCTTTTTTAAAATTCTCTATACACGAGCCATGATGGTACTGGCCTAGGATTCTAACATTTGTCAAGTAGAGACTGGAATATCAAAAGTTCATTCTCAACTATTTAGAGCATTCAGACATGCTTGGTTTTTAAAATATCTGTAATATTAACATTGCTTAGGTTCAGCATCTTCAAACATTTTGCAGGTGGGATGTTTCAGTAGTGTCCTAGTTTCTTCTCAGTATACCAGATAAAATGTCTCCATGAATTGCCAAATAAACTGTGGGAGGCAAAACTGCTTGATTTAAGCACCACTCATCAAAGGCATTTACCTCTACAGTGATCAAAGTTTTCCAAATTGTATCATATTTATGTGTTTGTATTCCCATTTTCATTTATTAACAAGTGTGTTGATTACGCAGAAGTCTAAATTCTGCTTTCACAAATACGTTGAGAGTTGTCCAGAATGATTCTTATGGGGTGTAAAGTTTTCTATAGTCCCAGCAGCCTCCCTTCTTCCATAAATACAAAGGCAAGTTCCTAAGAGTACTCTGAAAAAGTAAATAACTTGGAAGGTCTGAAATGGTTTTAAGGTATTTGCATTTAATGTGTAGAGATAGACTAAAGTGTATTTCTTGCAGAAAAAAAAAAGGGTGTAGATAAGATAAAGGGGGCAGGAAGGTTTTCTTTAGAAAACAGCAGATAACTCATTTGAATAAGGTAGATTGTGTGTGGATTTGGTTGAGAGAAGAGCATTGATTGCTAAGTTCAGTGAGGAACTTTGGTGTGTACTTGAAGATTGTCAATTAGGAAATGACAGTCATGTACTCAAAGACCATGATGCTATTAGTATAACTCTAAATGAGGTAGTCAATTATAAGGTACATGAGTTATACCAGAAAACAAATCATTTTAAAATAACTACCAAGGGGCCATTGTACTGGTTTGGTACTGCGGTTTATTTTTAACCTTAAGACTTCCCGGTACCTGGAGTTTCGCTAATACAAATTGCTTATCTGGTAAGTAGCTCATGTTTAAGAAATTAATGTATAAATAATTATAATGAATGTGAATTGCAGAAGAACATAAGTGAACTGGTTTTGATTATGGAATAGCAGTGAGGTGTGAAATTTAGGGTGTCCAGGAAGTCAGTGGTTTCTGTCATTTCTCACATTTTTTTGAAAGTCGCTTGCTTGCACTTCCTGATTACTCAGTTAATATTTCCTTTTTTTGTCTCTGGCGTAATTGAAGACTAGTTAGAGTTTTCCTTCTTTATGAGACTCAAAAAAGAAATTCACAAAAGAAATGTATAGTATTTAAGGTTGATAGATCCAAAAGAATAGTTTTGGATGGTAATACAAGTTGTGATAGAAAGTAAATTAGGTACAAGACTTTGGACTAACCAAGATAGGATGGCTAATGAAATATTTTCTCTGAATTTGTCAAATGCAAATGAATTAGACATTGCTGATGTACTTATTGCCTGTATATATTGCATATAGTTATTATTTTTATATAGTTTTTCTTATATTGTAGACAAAAAGGGGAAATATGGTGATGTTTTATTTGTGTTTTAATAAAGATCAGAGTGCAAAGTTAGCCACACCAGGCAGCCGTACAGTCTAGGCAGTGGTGGCATACACCCAACAGCCACTCTAGTTAGCCATAGAGGCTGAGTGGTAGTGCAAGCTTTTAATCCCAACACTAGAGAGGGATATAAGCAGAAACAGCTCAGGGTCTCAGTCTGCAGTCTGAGGTTTGGTGGAGAGCTTTGTAGTTTACAGTCAATCTAAGGACAGGGTCACCCCTTTGTTTGTTTGAGCCTTGATAGGAACTCCCTAGTGATTTGTCTGCTTTGCTTTTCTCAGCTTGCACCCCAGCGTCTGTCTCTGGGTTTTATTAATTGTGCTACTGTAGGAAAGAAGACTATTCTTATAGAAATGGTGTTAAACCACAAAAATGATACAGTTTGTTTACAGGTTGTATATAAAAATACATGTGTGGGGCTGGAGAGATGGCTCAGTGGTTAAGAGCATTGCCTGCTCTTCCAAAGGTCCTGAGTTCAATTCCCGGTAACCACGTGGTGGCTCACAACCATTTGTAATGAGGTCTGGTGCCCTCTTCTAGCCTGCAGATATATACACAGACAGAATATTGTACACATAATAAATAAATATTAAAAAAATATATGTGTGTAAAAATTGTTAGTGTTGAAATACTAATTTGTGCTAGTTTGTTTTTTTGTTTTGGATTGGTTTGGTTTTTAGAGACAGGGTTCCTCTGTAGCTTTGATGCCTGTCCTGGAACTAGCTCTTGCAGACCAGACTGGCCTCAAACTCAGATCCACCTGCCTCTGCCTCCTAAGTGCTGGGATTAAAGGCATGCGCCACCAGCACCCAGCTTCTGCTATTTCAGCTGCTACTTATGAATGTTAAAGAGTCTTTTTATGAGAAGCCTAAGTTTCATATTGCAAAAATTTTCTCTTGGCTGGAAATGACCTATTCAACTTAATTTCTGATAAAAGTGAAAAGGCTCAGTGATACTAAATAGATTGAGGCAGCTTTAAGTAAAGGCAGTCATACCTTTTACTCATGTGTTTTATCTTGATTAATAATAAAATAAATTCCTATTGCTCTGGCAATTCTTTGTTTTAAGGATTTCTAAGTTCTGTAGTTAGTTAATTCTTCCATTTTTTGTTATAACTTGTTAGTGTTCTTAAGGATATTTATCTGTATTATATTTTTTTAGGAGGCGGAAGATGGCATTATTGCTTATGATGACTGTGGGGTGAAACTGACTATTGCTTTTCAAGCCAAGGATGTGGAAGGATCTACTTCTCCTCAAATAGGAGATAAGGCAAGATAATTTATTTATAATTCTTATTTGAAGAAAAGTTCATGGTTATCATCTTGATTATAAACCCTTATGGATGCTTTACATTTCGTTAAGTTTGGCTAAAGCATTTTTGTACTTGAAAGGTTAAATGTATAATTAAAACAGGGTCTTGTGAACTTAAAACATACTGAATACTAGGTTTTTAATGTGAGCTATTTTTAGAGATGTGGTGCATACACATGTAATTCTAGCACTCAGTAGGCAAGGTGACAGCCGTTAGATACAGTTTAAATGTGTCCACAAGAAAAGTACTTACTGAAAAAGAGTTTAAATTATGCCAGAGATTCTTACCTGTACAGACAGCCTTCTTTTAGAGGCACTAAGAGTATACATTGAGGAACAAAACTTAATGCTTTATGAAAAATGAGACAGCGAGTGTTTTTCTAGAAATTGCTCTATTAAAGTAATTACAAAAGAGATCTGGAGTAAAAAGCATTGTTGGGGGTATTTTAGATTTTGTTTTTAGAATTACAGAACTTGACGTGGATCTGACAATGATACTAATGAGCATTTTTTTTTTTTTTTTTTTTTTTTTTGTAGGTTGAATTTAGTATTAGTGACAAACAGAGGCCTGGACAGCAAATTGCAACTTGTGTGAGACTTTTAGGTCGTAATTCTAACTCCAAAAGGCTCTTAGGTTATGTGGCAACTCTGAAAGATAATTTTGGATTTATTGAAACAGCTAATCATGATAAGGAAATATTTTTCCATTATAGGTAAGAAATGCCTTTTTGGCAGCATGCTATTTATATTCTTTTGCGTTAGAGTTTCAAAAATTTAATCAGTTGATACTTGTAGTTTTTGAGACCCAGGGTTGGTTGGTTTTTTTTTTTTTTTGTAACTATGGCAAGATGTACACAGAAATACACTTACCTGCCTTTTTCATAATTTCTTCAATAAAAGAATACTATTTTGTTATAAATATTGGTATGAGAATGATGTGATTTGATATACACAGTTATATAATGTAAAGTATGGGATCTTTGGACCAGAACTAGATAGTTTAGTTTCTATTCAGGTTCTGCCACTGTTCATGTTACTTCCATCACATGAATTAACTTTGTTTCTTTTCATTATCTTGAAGCTAGAGATATAAGGTACCTTATTTAATAGAGTTTTGTGGGGGGGTTTTTTCTTTTTTTGTGTGTGTGTCTGTTTTAAGGATTTAATGAATCAGTGCCTTAAAACTTTCCAGTTTAAGCAGAGTTATCATGGCTATTAGAGTAAAGGCTGCTGGGTGGTGGTGTCTTTAATCCTAGCACAGGGGAGGCAGAGGCAGGTGGATCTCTGACTCGGGGCCAGCCTGGTCTACAGAGTGAGTTCCAGGACAGTCAAGACTACACTTAGAAACCCTGTCTCAAAATAAAAAGAGTAAAGCTACTTGGTGCTGTTGTTGTTAGTACTAATGGCTTCCTTTAATGTCACTTTATTTTCCTTTCCCTTTAGTGAATTCTCTGGTGATGTTGATAGCCTGGAACTGGGAGATATGGTTGAATACAGCTTGTCCAAAGGCAAAGGCAATAAAGTCAGTGCTGAGAAAGTAAACAAGACTCACTCAGGTAATGAATTGTGATTCTTACTCATCCTGTGCTTTCACTGAAAGATAGTAAATAGGGTGAGAAAGGAGGAGAAGGCCTACAACATTCGCTCTCAGGTGCTCAGATCATCTCCTTGGCTGTTTGTCCAAGATGCATGTTCTTATCCCTACCTTGGGTTTCTGAATACTAAACATGACAGTTTGTTTTAGCAAGTTTTTTGTGATTTGGGTAACATTTAAGAGATGGCATTTTGAATTTGAGGGCTGTAGTAGTTAAAACAGGGTCTTTTACTCTGTGACCTTGGCTGACCTAGAACTGGCTGTATTAATCAGACTGGCCTCAAACTCAGAGAATCGCTGACTTTACCTCATTAGTGTGTGTGCCACCTACCTGGCTTACATCTGATTTTGGAGTGGGATGGGGAATTATGCATTTCTGATCATTTTTAGGAATTGTATTGAATGTCTTTATTTTTTTAAAGCACCCTCCTGTTTTGTTTTTAAATCCCAGAAATATATATTCTCTATATAAATATATATTTGCTGTTAGGAAAGTAGGCATTCTCCTGATAGACTGCTTTGGAGCATTGTAGGTTTAAATGTATAAATGAAGACCATCTGAACTGTTTTGAGTCTTTGGTTTGTGGGACTGGCTTCTGTGTTAGGGATGAAACCCAGGGTGTAGCACCACAGCCTACAACTCCATTTTGACTTTATCTAAATTCCCCAAATAATACTTTACCTTGAAACCTAGAGAAAGGACAGCTAAGACCATCCATTTGATTCCACAGATACCTAAGTATGCAGTGTGTTTGATGCATTAGAGATATTGTTGTGAGGAAAAGCAGACAGGTCCTGATTGTTTATGCTTATTTTTTGTGGGTAGAAAATAGAAGTGACAAGAACAAGAATATCTATCTGTTGGTTGGTTGATTTTTACAAGGCAGGGTTTCTCTGTAACCCTAACTGTCCTGGAACTCGAGATCCAGCTGCTTCTGAGTGCTGGGTTTAAAGGTGTACCACCATGTCAGGCTCAGAAGACGTGTATAAATATGAGTATTTGTGATATTTGACAGATTGAACTATTTGCCAAGCTTAGGCATTGTTAATGACATTTTAGAAGCATTTATGGTTAAGTAATTATTCAAGAAATAGAGCTGGCTTCAGATTCCCTGTTTCAATTTAAGAATTTAGTCACCCAACTAGTTGATGGTAATTTGCACCTATAATCTCAACTGGGTAAGATCTTGAGTTCTAAATCAGCCTGAACTACATAGTAGGATCATTGTGGAGGAGGGGGAAAATGGGATGGAGAGATGATTCACTGGTTGGAAGCTGCATGCATACTAAATGTATGTTCTTTCAAAGGACCTATATTCCCAGCTCCTATCCCAGGTAGCCCTCAGTTCTCTATAAACCAGCCCCAGGAGATCTGTTGCCCTCTAATAGCATCAAGTACTATAGTCATTGCAGAGATGAAAATCTAAATAAAAACATTCACCTTATATGCACATTAGGCTTGTGTTTTTTCACTTTTCTTCCATCAGATAGAGTTTAAAAATGGCTGAGAGAAAATTATGTATGAATTTGTTTTGTAGTGAATGGCATTACTGAGGAAGCTAATCCCACCATTTACTCTGGTAAAGTCATTCGTCCTCTGAGAGGTGTTGATCCAACACAGATTGAGTACCAAGGAATGATTGAGATTGTGGAGGAAGGTAAGCATATCCATGACACAACTGAAATCTGCCATGCCTTCTGATAAGCACTTACAACGTTTTAATGTTTGACAGGGTTGGTTGCATTTGTTTTCCATGCTTAATTTTATTTTTATGCTCCTTGAAAATGAGGTCGGCCTGGATTAAACTGAACAAATGACTACTGTGCTGAATATTTAATGTTGAATGGCGATAACCCCCACTTTTTTTTTTAATCCACTAGTCTTTTAGGTTAGTAACCATTCAGTCTTATGAATACTTACTTCACTTCCTCAAGTGCTATTTCTTAGCATCTAGGTATCCACCAGGTGTTGACTCTTTCCACTTTTTTCTGTAGTATTCTCCCCATCTTTAAGCAGTCAAAATTTTGATCTTTAATTTTTCCTAATTGCCACCACACAGAAAGGCCAATTTTATTTGAAAAGTGTGCATCAACTAAGTCTAATAGAAATAGTAGGGAATGGTGCATAATTAGCATAACAGGATTAAATAATGATAGAGTAGTTGAACATTTCACTCTAATGATGACTTTTCTCATAAAGAGAAGAAATCCTTGTATCATCTGTAAGTCAGAAAGAATGTAAAATAAAGGAGAACAGTTCATTTATAGAAAGAAAAGAACCTTGATAGCTGGTGCTTTATCACATGAGGTCCTTAGTCTGTTTTGCCAGGCGGTGGTGGCGCACGCCTTTAATCCCAGCACTCGGGAGGCAGAGGCAGGCGGATCTTTGTGAGTTCGAGACCAGCCTGGTCTACAAGAGCTAGTTCCAGCGCAAGCTCCAAAGCTACAGAGAAACCCCCAAAAAAAAAAAAAAAGTCTGTTTTACATGAAACTCCCCTGTTGC
>JAQHUG010000444.1:1060238-1078615 GCA_028555095.1 Dicrostonyx torquatus | reverse complement strand
AGATCCGCCTGCCTCTGCCTCCCAAGTGCTGGGATTAAAGGCGTGTGCCACCACCACCCAGCTCTCTCTATTTTTTAATTTTTTTATTTTATTTTTTTAAGAGTGATTATTAATAATTGCTGTCAGTGAGGACTATCTTAGTCATGCTTAAGATGAATGGCAATCATTTCAAAGTTGTAACTCATGAATTCTATACCATACACCCAGCTGGATTTGGCTCTCCAGTATTAATGCCATGTTTTATAAGTCCTTTCTAATTAGACTTAGCGTTATCTTTCAAAATGAAGTGCATTTTCTTTCTCTAGTATGTCTTCTCCATTGTAAATTTCGTGTATGTGTGTTTTCTTTTTCTAGTTTGGCTTTATTAACTATGAAGTAGGAGATAGCAAGAAGCTCTTTTTTCATGTGAAAGAAGTTCAGGATGGCATTGAGCTACAGGCAGGAGATGAGGTGGAATTCTCAGTGATTCTTAATCAGCGTACTGGGAAATGCAGTGCCTGTAATGTTTGGCGAGTCTGGTGAGTTTATTTACTGTGGTTGGATCAGTAACTCCCCTGAGTTCATTCCCCTAATTTGTTTAGTAGTATGTGCTTTGCCAGATTTCTTTACTTTTCCAATCTGTCTTTTTGGGTTTATTAGGTATGTTTTCCACTTTTACCTCTATCTAGTATTGTCTTTTTTACCTCTAGTCATTGGTTTGAGACAGGTCTTAACTTTATATATTCATGACTGACTTTGAGCTTGCTTACATGTGCCATCTGCCATGTCCATTTTTCTACCTTTAGTATTCATTCTATGACCTTGAGTCTTAAAAACCTGACCTGAGAACACACTGGAGTACTGTGATGTGTTAGCACTAAATGTGTTGGCCTTCAATATTAGAATGTTACATAATTCTTGTTTTTAAGAAATTCAGCTTATTCACTCTTTTTTTTCTGTCAAGTCATTTCTAGGCCTTGTGCTACTTAAATGTCTAACTTTTATACCTTAGTCTAACATCATGATTCATGCTATTAGGATTTTTAGCCTCAACATTGTTCCCTTTAAAAGTAGGAATCTAGAACTGTTAATGTTAGACTTTTAAAGGTTTTCCATGTTACTTTGCTTTATGTTATCTGTGGAATTAGTCTCTGTAGACAAGTCTAGGGTCTCACTGAAACAATTCTTCATAGCATCTGTCTGGTTGCAGCTGAGCTGGGAAAAGTATATAAAACCAAACTTGTCTGTCTTGTCTTGCTAGCTGTCTAAGTTGAGTCAAGAGTCCCCTCATTAAAAGTGAGTCATTTGGGTAGGACACCTACCAGATGATTGCCTTCTTCCCAGCAATTGGTTTTTCTCACTTTCACACTTACAGTGAAGGCCCCAAAGCTGTTGCAGCTCCTCGACCTGATCGATTGGTCAATCGCTTGAAGAATATCACCCTGGATGATGCTAGTGCTCCTCGTCTAATGGTTCTTCGTCAGCCAAGGGGACCAGATAACTCAATGGTATGAGTCCATTGGGGATTTGAGGGGAGGTCAACTGATATGATAATTTTACTTCAGCTTAAAGAACTTAGTGAAGCAAGGATTGCTTATTACTAGTTAGGGTTCCCAGACACATTGATTCATCCCTAATAGAAACTTTGTGTAAGAGCCTCTTTTTTTTTTTTTTTTTTTTTTCCTTTTTTGAGACAGGAGCATATGCAGGTAAGTGGCCTTAAACTCCCCACTCTACGTTTGCTTTCCCTGTGGTAGGATTATAAATGTATGCTGTCACACCAAGAAGCACATTTCTTGCTTTCAGGCCTACTCCGTAAGTTTCTTACTCTTAGGAAAGAATTTGTAGTAGATATAAAAATTAAAAATAATATTTTCATATTTTGTTAGGATTATGTCTTGTGATCATTTTATACACTCAAATCATTAGCTGTTTTATTTCTTTACAGGGATTTGGTGCAGAAAGAAAGATCCGCCAAGCTGGTGTCATTGACTAACCACATCCACAAAGCACATCATTAATCCACTATGGTCAACTTGGGGGGATTCTGGTGAAGGGTTCTGAATATCTTTCTCTTCATCCCTCCTAAAATCTGGAATACTTATTCTATTGAGCTATTACACCAGTTTTAACACCTTCCTCGTGTTATGTTTTAAAAAAAATAAATTTAAGAAACCATTTTAAAATTATGCACAGTTGCAGCCTGGGAAACTTAAGGTGGCGCCTTATAGTATCAATTTAGGAGCTTTATTTGGTGCATTTAACGCAACTGGTAATTGCAAATTCCACTTCGCCTGTGTAAATTAACAATACAGACTGTTACCTTGTTGGCCCTATGAAATTCTGCACTCTAGTCAGTATATACTCTACCTTCATTACTTAGCCACATTCTTTTCCTTTTCTTTCCTGTTCATTATGCTTTAATTCTGAGGACCATATGAAGGTAGACTATATTACCTTTAAAAATTGCAAAAATTTATATAGCAAACGATTTTCTTAAGTTGATGGCCAAATGTTAAAATGTTATTTTCATATCATTTATAATCTTGTCACAATCCACTTAACGAGTTTGATTACATTTCAGTGAAAATTATCTTCCAGAGTAGCTTTTTTTTCCCCCTTGGGATGGGGTGGGGGGGTAAATAACCTTACTACAATTAGTATGTATGTATGGTGCAGAATTTCATGCAAATGAAGTGTGCCAGCAGTGTGATAATTTAAACTTATTTAAACAAAAGACGAATGCACAAAATTGCTGCTGCTTAGATCACTGCAGCTTCTAGGACCCAGTTTCTTTTACTGATTTCAAAACAAAAAAAAAATAAAAAAGTTGTGCCTGAAATGAATCTTGTTTTTTTTATAAGTAGCCCCCTGGATCCAATGTCCTGTTGAGTACAGGCACTTGATCCTTGGTGTAGCTTCTGTTCAACTTTGTATCACGGGAATGGATTGGCCTGATTTCTCGGCCCTCGTCTTGAATTGGCCCCAAACAGGGTCTTTGGCAAGTGGAGTGAAGGCTTTTTGTCTAAAGGTGACAAGAGTCAGCTCAGGGGTTGGGGGAGGGCACTTTCATCTTCCCCGTTGTCATTTGAGTATTTGATCTCTGGGTAAAGAGGCCATTTATCTTTGTAAACACAAAACATTTTTGCTTTCTCCGTTTTTCTGTTAATGGCGAAAGAATGGAAGCGAATAAAGTTTTACTGATTTTTGAGACACTAGCACCCAGTGCTTTCATTATTGAAACCGGGTGGGAGGGACGGGACTGGGTGCGGCCAGCCCCAAGACTCCTAGGTCGCAGGCCCACGTGGCCAGGGCGGGGACTTGGGCGCTCTGGGCGCTTACTGATTACGTAGCGGGTGGGGCCGGAAGTGCCGCTCCCTGGTGGGGGCTGTTCATGGCGGTTTCGGGGTCTCCAACAGTTTCGCAGGTTGAGGTCCGAGAACCTCCTGAAGCGGGGTCAGCGGAGCTTGAGGTAAGGCTCCGGTCTGAGTAGCATCGGGCTCCGCAGCGTGCAGTTGACCGGCGTGTGCAGGAAGAGCGGAGACTCGGCGAGCTGGGGACAAAGGCCTGGGTGGGGGACCCTGGCTGGTTGCTCCTGTCCGTGGGGTGATCTTCGGACCCGGAAAGGGGAGTTTCGGGAAGTGGTTGTGTCTGGCGGACCCCAGAGCTTAGATTTGCAAGAGAATAGGAAGGGGGTTTCCTTTCCCGTAGGTTGAGGGCGGGGCCGAGTACGATTGAAAAGTAGACGCAGGTCTTAAATTCCAAGAAACTGGCGGCATTCACCTGCAAGTGTTTTTGTGTTTGGATCACTTTGAGAACTTAAGTGGAAGGCCACGTGTATTGAATGGATGCCTTTGAAACTGACTTTAGTAACTCATTAAAAAACCCTTGGAACTGCTGTAGGTTTGGCTTGATAGTTTAATCGTAATTACTGCTTTCCTACAGGTTCTTGCTGGTGTGAAATGACTGAGTACAAACTGGTGGTGGTTGGAGCAGGTGGTGTTGGGAAAAGTGCTTTGACAATCCAGTTGATCCAGAACCATTTTGTGGATGAATATGATCCCACCATAGAGGTGAGGCCCAATCCACTGCCTGGCCCTGGTCTCACTTTTGGCTTTCTCTTACCTATGTATATATATCTCCTCTCCTGTTCTTTGAAAGTGAAGTGGAGAGAAAGCAAGAAGGTGTTTGAGATGCTGTATTCCAAAAACAAATACTAAAGAGTTTGTAGAAACGAGTTAATGCTTACCAAAGGCTTACCTTTTGTAAAGTATACAGTTTTTAGCAGTTTGTAGGCTGTTGCAAATACAGTATGGAGTTAATTCCATTTCTTCATGTATTTGCAACTTTTAAATAGGTCACAAGGGAAAAGGTGTAGGAGGTCATACAGCAGAAATAGAGAACTCAGAGTTCTGGAGAGTCCAGTTTTTATTCTTGAGCTAGTCCAAACTGAGTTGGGGTAGAAACAAGTTGAGATTTTGAGTCATTGTGCCTAGGAATTCCATCTCTGCAATTTAGTTATGGAATATTGAGAAAAATTACCTAAATCTCCATGAGTCATTTTTCTTCATGATGTTAAACTTCCATAAATTTACTGGGCTCTGGTGTAGATGTCTATAAAGCCCAGCATTCAAAAGACTGAATTCTCTCTTGAGGAGATTCAAAGTTCAAGACTTGCCTGAACTGCATATTGAGACCCTGCTTACAAAATACTAAAGAATTTTTTCATGTGTAAATTCTACCATACACGGGGGTGTATCTACAGAGGCTACATTTTAATATATTCATGAGACCATATATAAACATGGAACAATATATAAGGACACTTCCAGCACCACAAATAAGGTCTTTCAAATAATGTGAATATTATATAATAAAAGTAGGATTATTACCATAAAACCATAACAAGTTTCTGGATATAGTTGTTTTTATTAATGATTTGTTTCTTTTTGTTCGAAACCTCATGGGCCAGCCAGGCTGGCTTTGGGTTCTGTTTTGTTTTGTTTTTGAGACAGGGTCTCACTGTACTACCCTAGGTGGCCTGACAATTGCAATGTAGACCAGGCTGGCTTGAGCTTACTGATATTCATTCACCTGCCTCTGTCTCCCCAGTGCACACACTGTGTGTGTGTGGGGGGTGTTAGCACTTTGAGGGTAAGTCACATAGTCAGGCTTGTTTATCTTTAGTAATTATATTCCTCTGGTTTTAAATAAAGATTGAGCTTCTCCATGCCCTACCTCCTCATCCTTTCCCCCCAGGATTCTTACCGAAAACAAGTGGTAATTGATGGTGAGACTTGTCTGTTGGACATACTGGACACAGCTGGACAAGAGGAGTATAGTGCCATGAGAGACCAATACATGAGGACAGGCGAAGGATTCCTCTGCGTTTTTGCCATCAACAATAGCAAATCATTTGCAGATATTAACCTCTACAGGTACTGGGAATATTATTTTCAAAAATGAAAATTTTACATGTGTTCTGAATGAGGGAGCACAACTTTTAAAATGTGTGAATATTTATGGAGGTAGGGACATTGTGCCATGGGGGCCAGAGAACAGCTAATGAAAGTTCTCTCCTTAGGTCCTGGGATCTTGGCTTAGCAGTAGGCACCTTTGCCCACCGACTAAGCTAGTTCACTGACACGTCCATACCTTTTTCTTACAGGGAAAATTACTGTTGGGTTGTGTGATATTGAGGATTGGGGGCTAAGGTGTGGAGCTCAGTAGTAAAGTACTTGCCTAGCATGTGTGAGACCCCAGTTTCAATCCCCAGTATTAAAAGGAAAGAAAGAATCTGATTATCACTGAAAGTAAAAGTTCCTGTGTATAACATACTGTTAGTACACTAGTCATATGTAAGTGAAGCAGAGAAGAAACACAAAGGTGGCCTTTCCCATGGAACTGCAAAGCTTCAGAGCTAGATGGGCCCTAAGAATTCTTAAGACGTTTTTATTTTTTTTTTTTGAGACAGGATGCTACTATGTATCCCAAGCTTGCCTTGAATTTACAATCCTGCCTCAGCCTCTCAAGAGCTAGCATTACAGGCAATAGATATACCATCATGCCTAGTCAGGATTCTTACTTTACAGAGTCAGAGTTCAGAAGTACTTTGTTGGATTTTTGGAATTTTGGTTTTTTTTTTCTTTAGTAGCAGATCTAGACCCCCAAAAAACACCAGGCCTCTCTTAGAGTAGTATTCTGTCTTCAGGCCTTGTCAAGGTTGAAACTTGATTCTGTTATTAATTAGATAAGATAAGATATATATATTCAAATAAATATTTAACTTTAGAACAAATATCTTATTTAAACTTTATTTTAAAGTCTTTAAAATATAAAGGTTTAACTTTAGAACAAAACTATAAATCTATGTGTCTCAGTTTCTGAATTTATTATGAGATAAGAATACTTCTTTCAGGGTTAGAGAAACAGCTCAAGGGTTAAGAGCACTGACTACTCTTTTCAGAGAACCCAGGTTCAATTACCAGCACCCACATGGGATGCCCAAAAGCATCTGTTCCAGGGCATCTGGTGTCCTGCCCTGGTCCTCTGAGCACCAGGCACACATATGGTGCATTGACATACATGCTGCAAAAACACTTATACACAAAACAAATCTAAACCTTGAAAAAATAATAGTAAAAGGATACCTCCTGTAGAAGTTGCCAAGAGTAAAGAATAAACACTCAGAAGAGTGCTTGGCCCATAGTACACACTTTGTAAGTCTGCCTACACTCTTAAATCCTGACTTATTTCCTCAGTGTTTGATGTTTCTTTATGGAGGTAACAAAATCTTGAAACTAATTATCTTTGGTTCCCAAGGGATGACTTTATTGCTGACTGAGCACTTATTTAAAGTATCTTGTAAACATGTATAGTGGCGTCAGGTAGATGGCTCAGTAAGGGAACTTGCCACTAAGCCTGATGACTGAGTTCAGTCCCAGGACCCACACAGCCTAAGGAAAGACCCAAGCTCTGACCTCCACATTTGCACTGTGGCATGTGTGTAGTATAGCAAAATAATGTTATTTTAGAAATAGGCTTAAGAAAGGAAATTCACTGAGCTTATTCTGTAATGGCATGATACTCCAGTGATCTTCATCAGACACTGCAGACATGATAGCTGTCTAGTCAGTTTGTGTATGCTGAAAATAAGTCACTTGCTTAAAAGAAGTATACTGACACTGAGAAAAAAGTATGTCTGATCCTCACAGAAGGTTGAATAATGTAGGGACAGCAGTGACCAGTAGGGACATGCTCCAAGTGTTTAAGCAATATCCTTAACCTAGCCAACTAACACTGGGCATGATGGTACTTGGGAAGTCAAGGCAAGAGGATTGAGAGTTCAAGGCTACCCTGTTCTAGGTGTGTGGGGGGGGTGTCTTTGTTTAAGGGTTTTGTTTTGTTTTGGGTTTTTGTTTGTTATTTTAAGACAGAGTTTCTCTGTCTAACAACCCTAGCTCTCCCTGTGGAACTTAACTTGTAGTCCAGACTGGCCTTGAACTCAGAGATCTGCCTACTTCTGCCTCTGCATCCTCTTGCATGTTGGGATTAAAGGTGTGCACTGCCACTGCCCATCTTAGTTTCGGCTTAGTTTAGTTTAGTTTTGTTTGGGGATTGGGGCTGTGGGGTGGCAAAGGATTCTGACATTACACCAAAGCAGTTCTGTAGATAACCAGCAGGATGCAGTTGGGGTATATGACTGAAATCCAAGGATAGAGTCTAGAGTAGTGCTGTGCAGTAATCACCATGACCAGATATAGTTATTTAACATTTACACAAAACTGAAGAATTACTTCTTGGCCACAGAAGCAACTGAGTAGTGGCTATCATGTTGGGTACCAGTTTCTATTACCACAAAAAGTTCTTTGTCAAGAGAATCTCAAACAATAACTTCTAGAATGTACTAGGTGCTACATTGTATGTGACACTTGAAAAGAAGGCTGTCTTTTTTTTCGAGAAAGGGTTTCTGGTCTCAAACTCACAAAGATCCGCCTGCCTCTGTCTCCCGAGTGCTGGGATTAAAGGCGTGCGCCACCCCGCCCTGCAAAACACTTACTTATTACCTTTGAAATTAGACTTGTGTCCTGAAAATTTTGAAGCTGTCTTGTTCATGAGTTCCTCTGCTTCCTCTTTTCTGGAACCCAGAGTCTTTTGGATATTGACATTCTCGATTTGATTCTATTTTCTTTTGGGGGGGGTAAGAGACTGGTTTCTCTGTGGCTTTGGAGCCTGCACTGGAACTAGCTCTTGTAGAACAGGCTGGTCTCGAACTCACAAAGATCCGCCTGCCTCTGCCTCCTGAGTGCTGGTATTAAAGGCGTGCACCACCGCCGCCCAGCAAGAAGGCTGTCTTTGCCAGGTGTGGTAGCACACAACTTTAATCCAGCACTCAGGGGCAGAGGTAGGCGGACCCCTGAGTTCAAGGCCAACCTGGTCTACACAGAAAAATCCTATCTTGGGGGGGGGGCTATCTTTGATAGTTTCAGATCTGTACACATGCCTGCATGCAGCACATTTATTAAGAGCAAATCTGGATTTCTTGGTGTTAAATATCTTGGGCTTCCAGCTATAATTTTGTTTGAGGGAAGTAATTAGGGCACCAGCCATCTTAAAGAATGACTCGGTTATCTTCCATTAAATAGTGTAAAGGGACCAGCAAGACGGCTCAATGGGCTGTACCTGCTGCCAAGCCTGACAACCTGAGTTTGATTCCCCAGGACCCATATGGTAAGAGGAGAAAACCAACTTTCCAGGGTTGTCCTGCCCTCCACGTGCATACCATGGCACATGCACACACACAAATTAAGGTGTAAGTTAAGTCATTTAGAATCTATAAACTCTATTTTTTATACTTCTAAACTTAGATTGTTTGTGGTTTCCAGTGCAGTCCAGAGCCAAGCTCTTTGGAAAATCTAAGAGTCTATAAAGGACATGTGTCAGGATATAAGAGCCAGCAATTTCTAGGAAGTAAATTTGTAGATACAGTCTTGTTACAGCTACTACACCAAATCTAAACTGACATCCTTACCTTATAGGTTTATAACTGTATCATAAGTGGTCAGAATTTGTAAGCTGAGTAAAAGAACTTGCCTCCACCTTTTTTTTGCCCAGAAAGCTTTTTTTTTTTTTTTTTAATGATCTACTACTGTATTCTCTGTTGTTCTAGGGAGCAGATTAAGCGAGTGAAAGACTCTGATGATGTGCCTATGGTGCTGGTAGGGAACAAGTGTGACTTGCCAACAAGGACAGTTGACACAAAGCAAGCCCATGAGCTGGCCAAGAGCTATGGAATTCCATTCATTGAAACCTCAGCCAAGACCCGACAGGTATGCTAAAGATTGGAGCTGTATGACTGCTTGTTTAAGCAGAGAGGTTTTGGTTGGCCAAGTGTGGTAAAGGTATATAGTCTGTGTTCTTTGTAATGGTTTTCTGATGGGTTTTGCTTGGTTGGTTTTGGGTTTTTGTTAACTTTCTGTGTCCGTCTACCAACTCTCCTTTTCCGTGAACTCTATTCTGTAGCATTTTTATTCCTATGTTAACAGGCTCAACTCTTTCTAGTGAAGAACTTCAATTAAACATACTTATAAGCATGAATCCATTTTCTATCAGCATTCCCCACTATTGAGGGTTAACCTTACTGAAGGGAATCCTCATGTTTGGTGATTATAGTCTGTTCTATGCCCCTGCATTGCCCTTTTTACTTTGCTGGACCATCTTTGTATTGTTTGTTTGCTTTCCAAACTTGCCATTTTTTTTATCAGCCCATCAGTGTGATCCCCTAGGAATGCTGGACCTAAGTGTCTTCTTCCTAGTTGTCTGATTTAGGGTTTCTGTTACTGTAAAGCGACACGATGACACAGCAACCCATATAAAGGAGAGCATTTAATTGGGACTGATTTATAGTTCAGAAGTTCAATCCATTATCATGGTTGGACATGGAGACCAGGCAGGTTGCTAGAGAAGGATCTGAGAGTTATATATCTTGATCTTCAGGCAGCAGAAGGAGACTGTGTGCATGTAAGACCTCAAAGCCCACCTCCACAGTGACACAATTCCTCCAAGGCTCACAGCTACTCCAGCAAGGCCACATCTCCTAATAGTGCCACTCCCTGTGGGCCAAGCATTCAAACAAATGAGTCGGGGGAGGGGGCATTTCTATTCAGGTGGCACTAAGTCACCCTAATTCATCAACTTTGATTTAGTATGTGAATCCACACAAAAAACTCTTAAGTGAGAGCTTACAGTTTGGACCGTGGCAGTTTTTTCTTTGTTTGTTTTTTTTTTTTTTTCTTTCAATAGGGTGTAGAAGATGCCTTTTACACACTTGTAAGGGAGATACGCCAGTACCGAATGAAAAAGCTCAATAGCAATGATGATGGCACTCAAGGTTGTATGGGGTTGCCCTGTGTGGTAATGTAGTAAGGTGAGTTTATGTTCTCTCCTTAGAACTCTATCTCCTATTGAACAGTAGACTCTTCCAAACAGTGTGAGTGTTACTGTCTTTGGCAAATTAAATGAGAATTTCCATGTATTTGTATATAGAAAATAACTTTCCTGGGAACTGGAGACATGGTTCAGTGGCTAGGAATGCTTACTGCTTTTCCAAAGGACCTAATTCCTTTCCTAGCATCTATGTTAGGTAGCTTACGGCCTCCCGTGACTCCGGAATCCAGTTCCCTTTCTCTGGCCTCTACAGGCACCAACATACATCACACACACACACACACACACACACACACACAAATATTTAAAAAATAATTTCCCTAATGGTACCCTTTCAGAGAGCTCTAAGGTCTGATTTATTCTTTCAACATTATTCAACAGACAGTTTCCTATTTATAGTATTAATTTGAGACCTGTATATACCATGTTTGTAGAATGGATAAGAGTTTGAAGATTCACAATATAGAAAATAAATGACGCTATGTTCTTTTCTAGACCCTTTGAAATTTCTGACATCAGAAAAGAGCCACGTTCAAGGTAGGACAAGTTTGAAATATCTTGATTCATGTTTAGTTTCTTGCCCTTGTTTCTCATACATCTCATCTCTTTCAGCTGCACTGATGCCCTGGTTCTGACATCCCTGGAGGAGACATGTCCCTTCTGCTCTCTGCATCTCATCGAAGCTCTGCTTCTGCTCCCCTGACTCAGTAGATGAGCACAGCCATCTAACCTGAGACCTCAGAGTAACTACCTCCTCACTCGGCTGTCCAACCAGAGAAATTTACCCGTTACTCCCCAGTAGTGTTCTGACCTGGTTTTTCCTCCTTAGAAACACACACACCTCTGCCAACCGGGTTTGTCCTCTGAAAGCAATTTACACTTCAATAAGGAGAACTAAACTATAGACATGCAATTCTGTTGACAACAGTTTCTTAAGCTCTAAGGCAGCAACTGCTGGTGATTTTTTTTTTTCCCTTCCCCTAATTGTTGAACTTGGCCATGTTTGTGAGGGAAATGTCATAAATTACTGTTTCCCCGTGAATATAACTAATGTTGCTGATTGGATTTGTACTGTGATCAGCTATATTCTATAAACTGGCATCTGCTCTGTGTTCCTAAATGCAAACATGTATGCTGATGATGAGTCCATCCTAGTCTTCTCAACTGCATGAAATTGAACCCAACCTTCACAACAAAGTGCCTTTTCCTAAAAGTGGTCTGTAGGCTTCCTTTGCCATTTCTAAGTGGAATGACTATTTCAAGAACCATTATATAGGAAAGTGACTGAGCCGTCTACCGTTGAGGGAAAGGTGTATCCACCTGATGGCAGATGCCATGTCTGTGTCCATAAAAATAGTTTCCCTGTTTTGGATTCTCCCAAGAGAAAGATGATACTGAAACAATTATGAATAAGTTCACTTAATTTTTATCTGATATTTTTTGGTAGATTACTACCTATAAATATTTGTAATTTCTTCTAGTTTACTGATATTCTAGCATTCAATGAACTTCCATTATAACCAAATTTGTTACATACCAGGAAACTCTCCATCTGTAGTTAGTCAAATACTATAAAAACTGGTATGTTATTACTTTATAGCTATGATCAATGATTCTTCCAACCTCAAATATAGTTTATTAGCAGACAGATTATATCTTTGCATCATTTCTTCTTAGCATATATATATAGATAGATAGAACTGCCCTTAGTCCCCTTCTCACCATCCCCCTTCCCTCATCCTATAGCAGCTCAAGCATCCCACAGGGTCTTGAATAATTCTTTCAGTTGAATAAATCATGGTGCTAATGGACCAGGGTCCTGGTTTCAAAACTTGAACAAGCCAGTTAGCATCACAGAGAAAAAAATTCACCTATGTTTGCTCCCTGCCCGTTACTTCTGCTTATAGATTTTTGCCTGATGCCTGCTGTTAGCGCTACAAGGATAAAAGTGTAGTCCTATACAAGGACTGGAAATTACTTAGTGTGCAGTGGAGTAAGCTTAGAAGTCTTTACATTTTCAGATCCTTATTTTTAGCCACATGGAAACTAAAGCCAGAGTTCATACCTTCATCTCTCTCTGCTGTCATGACTGTTCTTTATAAAACTTAAGGCCGGGCAGTGGTGGTACACGCCTTTAATGCCAGCACTCGGGAGGCAGAGGCAGGCGGATCTTTGTGAGTTCGAGACCAGCCTGGTCTACAAGAGCTAGTTCCAGCACAGGCTCCAAAGCCACAGAGAAACCCTGTCTCAAAAAACCAAAAAAAAGAAAAGAAAAAAGAAAAAAACTTTTTAAAAGTATTTATTTAAAACACGTCGATAAGTTAGTTTGCCAAATAACAAAAGCTGATGCATTCATTAAAATCAAGAGATATCCTTTGCTGTTTGAGAAAAGAATGTAAAATACCATTAATGCTTGGTGTTCCCATTTGTAGGTAATGCCCCGGTAATTCATTGGTGGGTTTTGTTTTTCACGGTAATACTTAAAACTTAGCCCTAATGAAAAGTAAAATTGGATACCTTGATCCAAAAATGAAATTAATTTCAAAATGGCCATTTTCTTTTCTGTTTTTGTAATACCTAAAAACCTACTGAGAACCTTGGGACTCTTGTTTGTGAAAGAACCTTGCTATATAGTAATGGCTGGCCTCAAACTCACAGCAGTCCTCTTTGCTCCGCCATCCAAGTGCTGGGATGTTTCACCTTTACTTTCTAATATGAATTTTCATTGTTAAGCAAATTCCCCATCACCTTGGAACTAATTCAGAGGAACAAGAAATACACACTGTGCTCCTCAGTGCTAATGCTGGGACCATTCACATGGGGTTTACGTTTCTAAACGCTGTTTTTAAGAGCATTGCTCAGTCATCTTCCTGAAGCTGCTGAGGCCATCACCTCCGCT
The DNA here is from genome assembly GCA_028555095.1 of Dicrostonyx torquatus. Lineage (NCBI taxonomy): Eukaryota > Metazoa > Chordata > Mammalia > Rodentia > Cricetidae > Dicrostonyx > Dicrostonyx torquatus. The sequence continues at coordinate 1,065,291 of JAQHUG010000444.1, read as the reverse complement.
TGTTTTGTTTTAGTGTGTCTGCGTGACTGGTGATGTATATCTAAAAAGTCTGTTAAACTTAAGTGTCCGTTTAGGGAGAAAGTTACTCCTCTTTGCTTCTTCTGACCATATCTCTTGTATGTATATGTCTATAGTTGGTCTCCAGTATGTTCTGAGCACAGAAGTATACAAATGAAACCAATTCAGGCTTCAGATGCTCTTGGTAGCTTAGGTTCCACAGGGTATGAATTTTGGCACAACAATGACAAACTTAAAAGCTAAGTAAGTTGAGTTGGTTTGTTATCAAAAAGTGGTTTTAGAATGTGTGATTACTAAAGATAGTTCCAGTGTACCTCAAAATTGTAAAGCCCTCTCTGAATTTAAGTGCCTGTCCATCTGTCACAAATGAACATATCCTTTCAGGCAGTTAGTTATTTTAAGCTTTGTTCACACATTGGAGAGTAGGAGAATGAATTGTTCTAAGAGCTATGATACTTAATCTTGTAAACCCGTTAAATGCTCTTCGCTCCAGCATGTAAAGTATGTGAGTTGGTAACGCAGTACTGTGTTTACTGGTTTTCCCGTAAGAGTGCTGTGTATGAAGTGGTGGTGGGTTGGTTTTATTTAGCCAGCCACCTGTAGAATCAGCCTTTTAACTGCTGTGAACTTTTTCATGACTTGAATATGAAGATAGACACAAACTTTATAATGAGAAATGTCTGTTTTCCCCATTTTAGAATGTGTGAGCTTAGTCTTGTCTTCCTTTGCATTTAGTGATAAACCTCAGCTGGCAGCTCCCGCCAAGGATCGGAGATGTGCATTCCTCCTCATATCCCATCTCTGCTGGGCATGAGAAGCAGAGCTAATGATGGAAAACATTTGCCTGGGTGGTTTCTGAAAAAGAAAAAATAAGAGAGAGATGATAATTCTTAAACGGTTTTTATATTTGCTATTTCTTTAAGCTGTCTGATGTGCCACAAATTTATTTTAAGGTGGTTTTTTTTTTTTAAAATAAGAATTGTTTTAAGAGTGTTCTCATGAGATTAGTTGTAGATATTTTTAAAAATACAACTGGGTTTTAAAAGTCTAAGTACTGCTCTAAGCAAGTATCTGAACTCTGGAGAGAAGGGGGTGGTGGAAGTTGTATGACTTTTGTATTTCCGTGCTGTCAAATCAAGGTCAGAACATCAACTGTGCACACCTGCTGTTCCAATGAGAACTGTTGGCCCCGTGGCCTAAGTGAAGATGCTGATACTTTAAGTTGACTGTTATATTGTAAATTAATTCATTCTAATTTTTAAAATCTTGATTGTTTTCCTTGTTAAATAATTTTTAAAAAATAAAAAACTGGAAGTTCTTTGCTTACTTGTATTTTCCCCAAATATATATATAGTATATATAGTGTATATATAGTATTTTAAGATATTGATGTGCCATTTGAACAGTGTTGGGGAGACTCAAGCTCATTTGATATTAATACAATAAGTGACCTCCTCGTTTCTTCACTGAGTCTTCTCTTTCTGTGGTTTTGTTACTCCAGGGCCCCATTGTGTTAAAGTAGCATGATGAAGTTTGACAGGGTCCTGCTCTACCATGCCAGACATGAGTCTTCTTTCACACCACACAGCCACCCTGTTCAGTACATGTTCTGGGGTCCCTTGTGTCGTATGGATCAGTTGCAGTTTACCTAAAGGTTCAACGTGAGAGCAGTGTAGCAACACATTACTATGTTTATTGTGTGAGCTGGCAAGCTCTTAATGTGTCCACTCCATAAACTAAACCTTATGTGTGCTTATGTATATCTGTCCAGGAAGAAACAGTATGCATACAGGTTCAAGTTGGTGTGCTGCTCCTTGCAGTTGTATGCATCCGTGGGAAGACGGGTTGTACACCACATATACGACCATATGTTTGGTTGTATATAAAATAAGGTTTACTTTGCCTGGGGGGATTATTCAAAACTATTTGTCATACTGTCATTCATGAATAAGAGGCACACTACTGTTGAGCCAGGTGAGGTGGCACACATTTATAATCCTAGCACTGCGGAGGTAAAGGCGGGAAATGTTTAAGTGACAAAATACAGCTAAGTAGGACCACTCAGAGTAAGGATGTTTTAGACTGACAGTGAACTCCCACCTAAGGAAGCTAAAATTGAGCTCTGCAGCTCTGTCGTGTGGGTTTCACCTCATAACAAGCAGTACTCGAGGTCATCAGAAGGCCAATGTAGCTGCAATGAGTTACTTGATACCCATAAATACATGAAAAGAGACCCTGTGTGATCATTTTTGCAAAACTGCCTAAGAAGGCTTTGTAATGCTTTTAAAATAACCAAGCAATAACAACACATCATGTGATCCTTTACCTTATTAAATGAAAAACCAGAATGAAGAATGTACCAGATAACGAGTGTGCTTTTCAGTGTCAGAATGAGCTGAAATGGCTGGATCAGTGAGCTGGCCTACAGTACTGATGATGCTTACTTGAGGACTTCCGTCACATGGATTATTTCACACACCATCATCATTTTAACCCATTTGGTAATGGGAACTGGTTACTTCTTAACCCAAATGGTAGAATCTAGTATTTGCTTAGCAAGTATAAGTTCAGCTCCCACCACTGTGTAGGAACCTTTGTGGGTGAAAGTGTTCTTAACGGCCTCTAAAGATAGAGAGGCCACTACATGCCTGACGGGGGCAGATGTGGTTGGAAGCTAGCAGCTGTCAGAGCTTTTAAAGATAGGAGCCTGAGGTCTTGCCCAGTCTAGGAAAAGCATTCTTCCAGAATGGTTGCTGTAGATGTGACAAAATTGGTGGTATTAGCGTTTTCTGTAGGCCCTTGAGGCGTGTGGATTATGTATGGTAGTTAAGTCTGAAAGAGAAGCCTTACACATTTTAAACAGTTTAGTATGCATAAAACCAGTTCTCCACCTTTACAGCTCAGGCCAAACGTTCCTGATCTAGATGTTTTTTTAAGTCCATGGGAGACAGAATTTAAAGACATCTTGAAAGACAGGTCAAGAGATCTTGAAAATGTATGCAAATGAAACCCTAGTATGGCATATGAACCAAGTTATCAAAGCCTGTGTTCCTCCTTGACAAGAGCAGAAAGAGTCCTAACCAAGTGTTCCAGTTTCAGGAGAGCATGCTGCAGCTTTCTGTCATCGCCTGTCCTATGCCTAGGCTCTGTGCTGCTCTGGACACATGGCAGTGGGCCAGAAATCCCCACATTCCACTGGGAACAAGTACCCAGAACAAGTTTCTTCACTGTAATTTGTAAACTACTTCCAAAGGGCCCAACTTCCTTAGCCTCTGGTTAGAGCTCCTGTCTTCATGTAGTCCCCCAGTCCCCTCTGAGTTTTCTGAGGATACTGGGAACTGTCCACAATGCCCCAAATGTGGTCTAACCTCACTGCCATTGTTTTCCTTTTTGACTTTTTGGAACAGCTGCTCTTCACTGCACACCCTTTAGTCCCCACAGTGATGAATGGCTCATACCGTGGGGCCTGGATAGTGGTATGGTTTATCGCCCCAAGGCATGGTTCCCAAGGTAACTGGTATTGAGATGGTGAACTCTCTTAAGAGGTAAAACCTAATAGGAGCTAACTGGGTTATAGGGCACCCTCCAGCAGCAATTAATGCCTTTCTCAAGGGTGTGAGTGGGATGTTGAGAAATTGGACTTGCTACTGACAGAACAGGTTATTAGAAAGTGAGGTAGCCCCACCAGTTTGGCCTCTTTCTCATGCAATCCTGCGATGTTACGATGCAGCAAAAGGTCCTTACCAAACTGTCTGATGAACTTTTCAGACTCCCACACTGTATTTCACACCTGCAGAGTGTCATCTGCTTCCAGAGCCTCATCTCACAAACAAGCGCTTCTAAGTGAGAGAAGTGTTGAACAGTGCGATATTGTATGTGTTTGTAGGAGGGCGTATGACTGTGTAAGGATCAGAAGACAAGTCATGGGAGGCTGCTGCTACCGTGTCGGTGCCAGTGTTGGCATGTAACAGCTGGGCCATCCCTTTATCTAAGCACATTTGTGTGGGATGTGGTGGCAATCACCTGTAATCCCAGCACTTCAGAGGTGAGGCAGGAGGATCCAAAATTTAAGGAGATAAAAGGGGTGGGGAAAAATACAGAAAAGGGAAGAAAAAATTGTAATTTTATTATTTGGACTTCAACTTGATGTTCTAAACAATCTCTAGTCCATGATATAGCTGAGGTATTTCACATCAACATTTTCTGTGTCTGTAGTATGTGTAGATGTGTTTCTATGTGTTTGGGGCTGTAGTGTGTGTAGATATGTTTATATTTGTCTGGGGCTTGCCCATAAGTGCCTTTACTCACCAAACCATCTTGTCAGTGGCACCTCAAAAAACAGAAAATAATAGTGTTATTCTAAAAACTAATTAGAGATAGAAGGAAATGAAGACTACATTCTCTACATACTTCAGAAAAGCAGATTAATTAGAGCATATGGATGAGTAGACAAAGACATCCTTTTGCTAAGACTTTTTGGGAAAATTTTCCTACAATTGACAGATCTTATACTGCATATACATCTTTGTTATGATTTTCACTAATAAAATGCCTTGAATATTTTCCATGTTAATACCTAGTCATCCACACCAGTGCTTTAATGGTTCCTGGGATTTATTTTATAGTGTACTGTACTTCAGTTAATCCCTTACAGAGATCACAGAGTTTTCCTACGTTGTGGCAATAGTTTAATGTTAAAATTGGGCATGGTCATCACACCTAATCCTAGCACTTGAGAGACTGAGGACTGAGTTTGATGCCAGCCTGGGCTGCATAGTGAGATCCTGTCTCAAAAAGCAGATTCCTGAAATATGCCTTTGAATCCTTTTGTGTAAAAAAGAAAAATATCTACGCTATTACAGACTGAGACTCTGTCTTAAAAAATAAAAATAGCTGGGCAGTGGTGGCGCACACCTTTAATCCCAGCACTCGGGAGGCAGAGGCAGGCGGATCTTTGTGAGTTCAAGACCAGCCTGGTCTACAAGAGCTAGTTCCAGCGCAGGCTCCAAAGCCACAGAGAAACCCTGTCTCGAAA
>JAQHUG010000444.1:968130-984532 GCA_028555095.1 Dicrostonyx torquatus | reverse complement strand
TTTTTTTTTTTGGTTTTTCGAGACAGGGTTTCCTCTGTGGCTTTGGAGCCTGTCCTGGAACTAGCTCTTGTAGACCAGGCTGGCCTCGAACTCCCGAGTGCTGGGATTAAAGGCGTGCGCCACCATCGCCCAGCTTTAATTTCTTAATTAAAAAAATAATTTTGGCATTAGGCCAGAGTTTCTTTTCTGGTGAAGCTAAATTTCCTATGAACTTGTAAGAATGCACACAAAACAGAATGACCACAGACAAACGTCACATGACTTCCTTAATGTGGAAGCTGGAGGGGAAAAGGAGGGCATGAAACTAAAGTGGGGGGGGAAATCGAATAAGACAGTTGTAGAGGGAGGGGAGAGATTCAGGTATTTTATAAGCATGTATGGGAACACCACAAGGAACTCCCAAGTATACATACAGCAGGAAAAGTGGTTTTAAAAACTGTGGACATGGTTTAATTGAAAGCTGTGGAAGTTCTGAAGAGCAGTTTCTATGGCAAGAATAAAGTGTGTGTGTGTGTGTGTGCGTGTGTGTGTGTGTGTGTGTGTGCGCGTGTGTGTGTGTGTGTGTGTGTGTGGCACAGGGGACGGGGAGAGGGGTGGCACACCAGTCCAGTTTGGTCAGCTGTACTGACAGAGCCAGGCTAAGATAGTTTCCTGCTTGTTAATCAGGGCCACGCAGATGAAGCAGGAGGAAGGATGACCCTACCTCAGGAAGTTCTGAATGGATGCTATTTATAACCACTGTGCAGCGGAACTTGAGAGCAGGTCTCTGCTTAGTGGCAGGAAAAGTTTCGGCCAGCCTTCACATTTGAGGAAGCGGTTTGTGGGGCTGTGGGGAGTGATGCCTCTGGGAAAGGAAGGATGGGAAAGGTGACTGCTGAGCCGAGTCCAGGGCTCGGCAGCCAAGTCGTCGGAAATGCAGCCAGGGACAAGATAATGGGTGCCTTTGGGTTGCGGCTCTTCAGCAGTCTGTGTGAAATCCTGTGTTGCTAACAGTTCAGCTGAAATAAGGGTGGGTGGTGGGCTGATACTGCGTAGTAACAGAAGACAAGAGGAGGAAATTAGCTGCCGATGTGTTTGTGAATCGGTTCCTGTCTAGACGTGTAAATACACTTTTTAATTACTAGGTGCAGTTCTGCTTCTGTGTGGTTTTTTTGTTTGTTTTGAGACAGGGTCTCACTATGTAGCACTGGCTGTCCTGGAACTCACTATGTAAACCAGGCTGGCCTCAAACTCACAGAGGTCCTCTGCCTCTACCTCTACCTCCTGAATGCTGGAATTAAAGGCCTGCACCACTATACTCAGCCTTATGTATGATTTTTGCAATATTACGTTGGTCCCTGTTTCATTAAGAGAGCGTTCCATAAAGAATAGATTTATGAGCTGACAGTGTATGTTGCTCAGTGACAGAGTGCTTTGCCTAGCGTGCACAAGGCTCTAATGTTAGCATTCAGGCATTATGCTGGCCTGTCACCTGGCAGGATGCATTTGCCAGTACTCTGTGCGCATGTCCGCCTCCGTCCCCACCCCTGTCCCCCTGCCCGTCTCCAGAGGCCGCTCCCCCCATCCCTCCTTTTTCCCCAATAATAAAACCCTCTGTTGCATGATGGTGTCTCTCTCCCACTGTTTTTTAAATTATAACATCTAGTACCACAAAAAAAGAATTGACTCATTACAGAATAATGTATGTATTTTGCAAAGTATTAAATATAACAGAGTATTAAAGCTGACAGCTTAAGAAATAGTATCAGGAATATTTTCTTAAAAGGATTAGCTTTATGGAGTTGAATTACAGGCACATTTTTTTTACAAATCCAATGTAAATTAACTATTTAGTGCTAGGTGGGCAGTGTTGAGTGGAGTTTAAAGTCATGAGGCTGTGTTAATATTCCTGTCTTATTTTAATAGGATCGTTCACGGTGCAGTTGCAGCTGTTTTCAACAAGGATCAGTGATGGAGATTGTTGTTTTTAGAAGACACCTCCAAGTTAAACATGAGAGGAAATGACTGGGATCTCTTCTGTTCTGACAAGATAAGAGATACACCGTTCTCCAGCTAACGTGTAATGGCACCTTTCTGAGATCCATCACTTGTCATGCACCCCACTGGGAACATGGATGCTGGCTTTACCCGGTCGGCTGTTCAGACCCTGTCCCGAAGCCACTGCAGAAACATCAAACAGAAGATCTCCCAGTGGGAAGGAAGGGCTAACGGTGTGACTAAGCCAGTTAGGTCTCACCCAAAGGACTTTGGAGTGAGGTATAATAACTGCCACACAGCGCTTCCTCCTCATAAGCATCCTTCTGGTGATGGAAGGGGCGACTCTCAGAATGGGGCTTTACCACCCAGGGGTGCAGATGCCAAAAGCCACGGTCACAGTGAACATGAAGGTGAGCAGCAAGAGGGTAACGACGCCCACCCCTCAGAAACTGGGCCAGACTCCAACTGGGTGTGTTCTCGGGTCAAGCAGATTGAAAGCCGCAAAGACGTCACTGTGGATCCAGAGGCTTCATTCCCTCCGGGAAACTTCTATACCTCACAGATACTATGGAAAAGAATAGAAGCGCTTCCCCCGGATAAAGTCTTAAATTTGGCTTTAGCGTCTTGTGACTCTACAGAAAAAGAACCGAGTTTCAGAGTTCTGGATAGTTCTTATGGAATAACCAAGAGCTTGGAAAATATTTATTGCGAACCCGAGGGGCAAGAATACGGACCCTCTATAAATCCTTTGCCCAAACCCCGTAGGACATTCAGGTATTTGTCTGAATCTGGCGGTGTGCCATATAAGGAAAGAAACTGTGACCAAAAGTACTGTGAGAAGAACTCCTGTGCGGAGGCTTCTTTGGCCTCCTCTCAGGATCCCGAGCCAAAGAAATACGGTGGGAAGATCAGAGGGAGATCCAAGAGGTATGTCTTCATGTTACAGGCCATAATTTGTAATCTGTGGTTCTTGAGCTGCTTCCCCGCCCCCCCCCGCCAGCCCTGCAACTCAATCCAGGCTTTCAGTTGAGCAAAGGGTTGCTGATAGCCTGGAGGGGCAGTAGGAGGGGAAGCAGAAGTGTGGACATACAGGTGACATTCTACCACTTAGGAGCACCAAAGTGGCATCTTCAAGAATTCCGAAGGCTGGGTAGGGTGGAGCATATGTATTTCCATTACCAGGAAGGCTGCTGAGGCAGGAGGATCACCATATTTTGAGGTTAGCCTGAGCTACATAGTGACTTAGAAACCAGCGTGGATTCCATAGCAAGATATTGTCTTATCCCGCCTTGCCCAACCTCCAAAAGAGCTGTTGGACAAGCAGGTTGATTACTTACCTCATTTAGGACATGATGGCCTCAGCCTCACTTTTAATTAGGGAGTAATTAGGGATGGAGAGATGACTCAGCAGGTAAGAGCACTGACTGCTCTTCCAGGGGACCCAGGTTTTGTTCCCAGCACCCACATGGCATCTCACAACTGTCTGTGACTCCAATTCCAGGGGACCTGACACCCTGTTCTGGCATCTATGGGCACCAGGCACACAATGCTGTTCAGACATACATGTAGGCAGACTACATACAGATAAACTAAAAACTATTTATTTATGGTGCTTCAGGACAGGTTTCTCTGTATAACTTTGGCTGTACTGGAGTTGTATAGACCAGTCTGGCCTTGAACTCACAGAGATTCATTCACCTGCTTCTGCCTCCTCAGTGCTGGGACTAAAGGCATGCACCACCACACCTGACCATTTTTGTAATTTTACACACAAGTCTTTTCAATTTCTGCCTTCTCTTTTCATTTAGAGATCACAGTTTTTGAAGGTGTAACCTTAAAATGTATCTCCTTTCTTAAGGAAATCCTTTGAATTTGAAGACATTCAGCACTTTCGGAACTCACGGAAGATTCATGAAGAACTCGGAAGAAGCGCCGGTTCAGCACTTTATTACACACAGTCTGAGGATAACATCTATGAGGATATTATATGTAGGTGGCCGGGCTTCTTAGTCAGATTTACTGTGCATTTGGTGATGCTCCTCATTGTACAGTGGGCTTTTCTTTACAGTCAAACATATCTTGTTTTAACTTAACTTTGTTTTTCTAATATAGAAACATTCGGCATATAAAGTTTTTCATCATTAATGAATTTTACAAGTAGTGTAACAAATGGCTCAGTTGAGAAGTAGATATTTGCAGATAGTGTTTTTAAAGTTCTTCACCTTGATCAGACATTGCAGAGATGTAAAAACTTAAAATGCCATTGCTCTTAGCAACCTTACACCCGACAAAAATGTAAAGAAAATCATTTGTCTCTTTAGCCATAGCCACTGTTCCCACTTAATTGTGTTCCTCTAAGCAGTGTTCATCTGGTTTTTAAAGATCCAGCCAAGGAAAATCCCTATGAAGATATTCCAGTGCAGCCATTCCCCATCTGGAGATCCCCTTCAGCATGGAGGTTGCCGCCTGCTAAGAGTGCCTTCAGAACACACAAGGTATAAGAGAGGCTTCACCACAGAACACACCAGACTCCTGTGTGGGGCCGTGTGGAAGGTTGGAAATTTCGAGGCACTGATATGTAGATTTTATTGTCAGTGGAAGTGTTTTGTTTTAGAGATTAGGTATGCAAGCTTCTTTTAAAAATTGCTTTGCTTTTGCTATTGGTTGGTTAATCTTAGTGTCTCAAAAATAATTTAATATAAATAAGTTTAGATCAGAGCTTCTTAAGCTTTACTGACAACCCCTTTTCACCCAAGGGAAAATGTATTTTGAGATAGGGTCTCACTATGTAACCCCAGCTGGTCTGGAGCTCACTATGTAGACCAGGCTAGCTGTGAACTCACAGAGATTGCCTGCCTTGTCCTCCAGAGTGCTGGGGTTAAAGTTCTGTGCCACCACATCCATCCACCCGGGAAATTTTCACCTGACCACACACAATATAGGTTTGTAATCGGTGTACAGATGAAACCTTTGCTGACAATAAATCATAAAGAGATTTATTTTACAACAGTTTTATACATAGCATATACTTTTACCATTATTAAAGACCAAAGCAAATATGCATACTAATGAGATGGGTGTGCTTATTTTTACGTAAGAATTGAATCCTGAGCCAGGCGGTGGTGGCGCACGCCTTTAATCCCAGCACTCGGGAGGCAGAGGCAGGTGGATCTCTGTGAGTTCGAGACCAGCCTGGTCTATAAGAGCTAGTTCCAGGACAGTCTCCAAAAAGCCACAGAGAAACCCTGTCTCAAAAAAACCAAAAAAAAAAAAAAGCAACAAAGAATTGAATCCTGGCTGGGTGTGTGGTAGGTGGATACCTGTGCATTTGAGGTCAGCCTGGGTTACCTAGGGAGCTCCAGACTAGCCAAGGCTACACAGGGAGACTCTGTCTCAACCCTACCTTCACCTATGCGTGTCCCCCTCCCCCCAAGGATTGAATCTTTGCAGCATATTTGATGTGTAATATAGAATGACAGAGTTAAGGCTTTTCCGGAAATTGGAAATTCTGTCCTAATCCAAAGCCAAAGTTCATTTAATGATGCTTACTTTTTTATTATGTATATGGGTGTGCACCATCTGCCTGTGGGTATGTGCACCTGAGTGCAGGTGCCCTTGAATACCAGCACGATCTGATGCTTGGTTGAGAGCTGCCCAGTATGGCTGCTGGGACCTGAACTCAGGTCCTCTTAAGAGCAATAGCACTCTTAACCATTGAGGCATTTCTCCAGTCCCATCATTTAATGAATTTTTTCTTTTTTTCTTTCTTTTTTTTTTTTTGTGATAGAGATGACAGGATTTCTCTGTGTAGCCCTGACTGTCCTGGAACTTGCTCTGTAGCTCAAGCTGGCCTCAAACTCCAAGATCCACCTACTCCTACCTCCCAAGTGTTGGGATTAAATACATGCAACACCACTGCCCAGCTTCATTTAATGATTTTTATTAAACTCAAATTATCGACTCAAATAGCAATTTTAAAATCAAACATTCTAACAATAAAATCTGCTAGCTTCACCTGTGCTGAGGCACAAAGCAGGGAAACAGGAAATCTTTACTTTCTGTAATTAAACCATCATGTTTGCACAGACAGAACCCTGAGCATGTGAGATGAAAACATTGCCCTTCTAACATGCAGCAGGAGTCTCACATGTGGACCGAGCATGTAGTGGTGTCATATGACGTGACAGCATATGAGTATAGAGGGCATGTGCTGTGTGTTGAAAGCAAGGCCGCAGTGAGGTCATGCCATGCCGCACACATGATCTCTGCTGAAAACCACCTCAGATTCTGCGTGGCCTGGATTTAAATTAGTTGTTGGTCGCTGGTGCTCAGAAACCTTTTATGACTCCGCTCATTCGGTTACATTATCGGTCAACAGCCATGGTGTAAGTAGCTGTGCTTTAGACAGGCCATGAGCTTTTCAGTTCTCCGTCGCCCCCAGTGCTCTGTATTAAGTTCATGTCAGCCTGTGGCCTCAGCTACCCACCCATTTCCTGAAAGCTTTGGGACTGTTTGAGTTGGTGGACATGAGGCACTGTTGCCCCTTAGGAATTGGATTGGATCACAGGGGTAGAGGTTTGCGTTAGAAAACGGAGGAGCGACTTACAAGATGAGAAGGAACTGCAGAATCCCCGTTTGAGATGGCTTTAAAAGAAAGATAAGCATTTTTCAAGGTAGCTCTGACTTTGTATGAAGACCTAGACATTACTAGAGACGATCTTATTTTACCAGTGTGTCTCCTGTTTTAGCTTCCTCCCAAATGCCAGTTCCTTCAGCGGAAGACTATGGACCTGAAGAACTCTCAAGCTTACTTGCGATCAAAGCTCACAAAGGACACTACTTTGCCTGTCACGTTAACCGAATGGAAGCTTTTCCGAGCTGGGGAAGTAGCTAACAGGAAGACGAGAAATCTCCCAAGGGTGAGGAGTCCCATATATTCATTCTTGAAATTTTACGCCAGCATCTTAGTGGAGGAGAATAGATAAACGTTAGAATGAGCGGAATAATAGGCTAGACCTTCCCTGCTTTCAGTAGATCTGGAAAGCAGCCTTGGGTTTTGAGTTTTTGCTCATTCAAGAAATCACACACATGGCTTCTTTGACATTCTCTGTGGATTAGAACTTCAGCTGCAGAGCCTCATTGCGGTTACCCTGGCTCTTGTTGAAAATCGGCTGCCTCTCTCAAGGAAATGCCAGACTCAAACAAAAGGGGGTCTGTTTATTCCCATTCATTTCTTGTGCCAGAGTTTACAGATTTTCAGTAATGATGAAGTATATGCCATTTATTAGGATTAAAATGTCCATTCAGAGGTGGGGAAAAGAAAACCAAACAGTAGCTTGGTACTAGACATTATCAAAAAACATAGGAAATAAACGAGCTTGTCCTCAAGGGAGGGAAAGGCAGTAAGTGCCATGTTGACCAGAACCGTTTATAAGCAGGATATTTTTAAAAAGATAACTTGTAGCCGTGTCTTCTTTTGGGAGAGACATTTATGAGGTTACATGAACATATTTTTAAACTATGTTTAATTAAGATGGTTTCAGGATTGACACATACAGTAGAAGATAATAAATATAATGGAGAAATCGGGTCATCAAAATATTTTTCCTTCCATAATGCAAGGTGAATTAGCTCAGATATTCATTTAGCTCATGCATTGTGTACCTGAGTCTAACGTTAAACGAAAGTCACAGCTGTTTCTTGGTTAGGGGCTGCTGATTGGTTCCTTGGAAAATCTTGTGTTCCAGAATTAATTTAAATCTTCTGGTCTGTTTCCTGCCCTTGCCTTTGGGCAGTCATCCTGCAGGAGCTTTCTCCTCAGGAAGATGGCTCTGCCACCCTGAAGCCTCCCGTGTGATTCCAGAGCCACAAGGTTGTGTTTATGGAGCAAGGATGCAGCCTGAGGGATTCTGCCTGAGCTCGCTAACCCTGCATGAGCAGCTGGTTAGGAACTACAGACATAGGACAGTAGGGTTACAGGAGCTGGGAGAGCTAGGCTGTGGCTCTGTTAAAGCAGTTGTCCTCCTTGTGCAAGGCCCTGGATTCTGTCCTTTGCATCACAAAAGAACAAGCAAGAGACAGCTGAGCCGGAGAGCCTGTGGTATTGTTTCCTGCTTCCGCTTCCTTCCCATCCCCTTCTGGTTTGAGCTATTTTATGCACTGCCAAAACCTGTTTTATGCACTTTCTAATAACAGATGACAGGACCAATTCTTCCTTTTCTTAAAAAAAAAAAAAAAGAAAGAAAAAGAAAAAAAAGGAGAAGAAGAAGTTTCTTTACAAAGAAAAAAAAGTGTATCTCAGGCTGGTCTTGAAATCAGGTCTGTACCTGAAGATGATCTTGGACTCTTTGTGGGTGGGATTTTGTGTTTTCATGACAGGGGTTCTCTGTGTAGCCCTGGCTGTCCTGGAACTCACTTTCTAGACCAGGCTGGCCTCGAACTCACAGAGATCCACTTGCCTCTGTCTTGAGTGCTGGGATTAAAGGTGTGCGCCACCACCACCTGGCTATATCCCCACATCTGTGTTACAGAATTTTCCCCAAAGGTTTTTTGGAAAGTGAAGAAAAAGAAAATGGTGTTGACTTTGTTTTGCTTTGTTTTAAAGACACTCACTGTGTAGCCCAGACTGGCTGTGGACTGCCACCCTCCTGCTTTGGCCTTCTCAGCTCACTGATGAGACTGTAGATTGGTGTCTGTCACCATTCCCCAAACTGGTGGTGTACTTCTGACTGCTGGGCAGAAACAAGCCCTTAGCGCTACCCATGACTCTCTATAGAGAAATCCCTTTAAGGGTTTGGAGAGATGGCTCAGCAGTTGGGAGCCATTTTGCTCTTTCAGAGGACCCAAGTTCACGTCCAGCCCCCACATTGGGCAGTTCACAACCACCTGTAATTCTGCAGAGGATTTAACACCTCTGGGCTCCTCAGGCAGCTGTACTCACTTATGCAAATCTGTAAGTGCTTGCACACATACATTTAAACATAATAAGAATAAATATTACAAAAATTTAAGTCCTCTTAGGGTGTCCCAGATTCAATTAAAAAAAAAATTCTTTTAGTATCTTCAGGGACTTTTCATTTATGTCCTCTTTGATGACTCCAGCTTTCCCTGGAAGGGAAATTGCCTTCTGATCTAGTGCACATGCCTGGTCCCCACCCTTCCTTCCTTTCCCTGCTGTGGGAGCCTGTGTGGAGTTGCTAGTGCCTTCCCTGGTGTTTTGGTGTTGTGGCCGGCAAATAAAGCAGCTGCTGTTCTTTCTGTCGCTCTGCAGTGTTTGCCGCCGTGGCAGAGTCACTGTAGGCTCCTTGTCCTAGTGCATAGCCAGAATTTTAGGTTGCCACTTAATCTGATGTTCCCAGAACAGTCATTTTCTTCAAATATGTGGGCACACTTTTGATTCCACTTTGTAAGTCCACATTAATATTTACACTGTCTTAGGTGTTACTGCACCTAAAACTTGTTTGCTCCCATAAATCTTTTCTGTAGTCCGTAGCAATACCTTTCTCTTTTTCGGATTCTCCTGCTTACTTTTTTGTAAAGACAACATTGAAGAACACTGGTGATTTTTCACTTGGAACGACAGCTACAGAAATCTTCAAAGAGAGCAGTTTCGTCTAGAAAGTGAACACCTACATGTGTTTCTTGCGTGCTTTTGCTTGTAGTGGATTGATTCAGCTTGTTGCCTTCGGGATTGCTAAATCTACAAGGGCAGAGGAAAACATGAGCGCTCTCCTCAGCAGTCTGGACTCTCTCTCACCTCACAGTGCGCTTAACAGGTCTATTTAGGCAGTGTGATAACGCAAGACAATTAAGTAAGCTTGGAACCTTAAGAAAAGAGAAAATTAGGCATGAAAAAGCTAGTCAGCTTCTTGTTTTAAAATGTCTATATGTCTCTCTGACTCTCTCTTCCACAACATTAGGAAAAGATTCTTAGTAATGCTTACTAAATAGGAACAGCTATAAAATGATTTGGAAACAAACAGTCTTATCGCAGTTGCTTGAGGTATAGAACGATGAGTGGAGCGGGAGGTAAGCAGCTTGGTGTGGAGTAATTTGAGAGTCTCCCATTTTTATGATATGACTAAATAAGTTGTGCCCACAGTGGCAAAGAGTGTACTTCTTTTGGGAAAATCTCCATCAGCGCAATTGTCTCCTCTTGGGAGAAACTCCTGGGAGCAGAAATAACGAAGCCCCACCCTGCAGTGGGTGACTGTTCCCCTTCCTGCTCTGAGCAAGTGAAAACTTGAGCAAAATCTTAATCACCGTAGGGAGTGCAGTACACATTCCCTGCGTGTTGTGACATGGAGTGACACAGAATCTCTGGGTTCTTCTGGAAGGACAGGGCCCTGCAGTTTCCTTCCCTGCTTTGTAGACACTCTGAGAACACACATCATCTAATGATACCATTTTAGTGCAAAATTGAAAAATGTTAGGGTTTTTACTATTCAAAGAGAATTTTACATTAAAAAAAAAACTTACTGTATTAATGCCAGTCATGCAGAGAACTGTGGTGGTGGCTTTACCACCATCTTTGTAATTTTGTAATTATACCAGCTTTGTCATTTTCTTGTCTTTTTTTTTTCCTAGCTTGTTTTGAAAATAAATGATACTTTTGAGTCTAAGAGAGGGAAGAAGAGGATAAAGTTACAACCTTACACTGGAAAAGAAGCACCCTCCTCCAAAGGTAGGAGCCATGTTTGCTCGTCTGTTTGTAGTGTTCGTGTGTGTGAGTCTCCTGCTGCTGTGACCAGCTGCAGGCACAAGTTAAGGATGGGGAGATTTGTTTGGCTCACAGTTTCAGAGGACTCTGTCCGTCATATTGGTTCATGGTGGCGGAGCATGCAGCAGACTAGGAAACAGCAAGGAAGAAGCCAGGGCTGGTGTCACATCCTACTTCTGCCAATCAGACCCCACCTCCTTGAGTTTCCACAGCTGCCCTGAATAGTGCCAGCTGGGAGCAAGCATTCAAAACATGAGCTTCTAGGGACATTTTGCGTTCAAACCATAACAGCATTGTTCTGTAACGTAGTGTCTGATTGGACAGTCTCACTGTCTAGTTCCAGTTGGCCTGGAACTCACTGTATATCCCAGACTGGCCATGTACTTGTGATGAGCCTTCTGCTTCAGCCTTCCAGCCTGTGGGATTACAGGCATGAGCCACCACCACATTCACACTCAACTCTTCAAGGGCCATTTTCCAATTCCTTCTGATTTAATTCAAAGTAAAACATGCTGTGTGAATAAAAAAATTAAGTGATTGTAAGCCAATGAGAGTAAATTTCTTAAAGTCTGAGTAATTATTTTGTAATTCCACTTTGCTCTCTGGTTTGTCCTTTTTTGAGATAGAGTCTTGCTCTTGGAGTCCCCCTGCCTCAACCTCCCAGCCAGGATATAGACATTCACCACCGTGGCCACAAACATGTGGCACCCAACTTGTAACACATCTTTGGACCTCCATAATTTATCATGCAGATGGCTAGATAAAACTTACTTTAGCCTAGGTAAGAAAATTGGAATAGTCACAACAAATTATAAGTGTTTTCGTAAAAACTCCTGTGGAAAGGGCTAGGTATGGTGGTGCATACTTGTAACCCTGCCCTAGGGAGACAGAGGCAGGAAGGTAGATGTTCCAAGGCCAGCCCAGGCTCTCTGGGGAGACGTTATTTCTTACAACCCCCCAGGGGGCTGGGATGCGGTGTAGATGAAGAGTTCCCGCCTGCCTCACTGTGTGACCCTTGGGTCCAACTCCAGTGCTGCAACCACAGGACAGCCTCATGAGAGCTTAGCTCAGCTGTCTAAGAGATAGAAAGTTCCTAAGTGAGAAAGTCCTGCCGGAGAAATGTCTTAATTTCTTTTACAAGTCGACTCTTATGTTGAAACAACTTAATTATGTAAAAAAAAAATCATCTGGGTTCCAAAGGCTCTGTTCTTACTGTGTAAGACTGGTTTTAATCCAATCTTGCATACAGAACAACACAATGAGCTGGTTGCCATGTTTAATGTTCCAAGTTTCTTTTCTTTTTCCTCTTTTCTATGTGATGTGTACGTGTCCGTGTGTGCTCATGTGTGTGGGTGTACATGTGAATGCTCCAGTGAAGGCCCAAGATTGATGACCTACCTTATCCATTTGAGGCAGGAGCTCTCAATCAAACCCAGAGCTCTCCGATGCAGATAGTGTCACTAGGTGAGGGAAACAGGTGCGTGCGCACGCGCACACATACACACACACACACACACACACACACACACACGGCTCTATGTCCCTGTCTCCATTCTGAGGCCGGTGGTCTGTCACAACCACTTGGTATTTACATGGGTTCTGGGGACCCAAACTCCTGTCCTCTGGCTTGTATGACACGTGCTTTAACTACTGGCCAGCCCCAGCCCTAGCCCATGTTATTCTATTTGCAAAGGGAAATATTTAGACACGTTTCATTTTCCTCTGGGAATGAAATGCCTTTGGCTGTTATTATCAATAACACCTGATATTTGTTGAATAAAATAATTGTTTAAAGTGTTCATCTCATTTGTAATGCTACATCAAGGTTAAGGGGCTGTCCTTTCTCACAGCTGGAGAAGCTGAGCCAGAGGAGGAAGTGTGGATTTGAGTCCAGAGCCATGACTGTAGATCTTACTCTACCATCACAGTCTTTCTCAAATGTTCCTGTTAATGTTAAATTTTAGACATTTGCCTCCTCTGTGTTTCCTTATCTCCAGCAAAGGCACCCCCAGAGGGTTTCACCTCAGTATAATTCAGAACGAGGTGCAGAAAATGAAAACTGATATCAGACACATTGTGTTAGAGTCTTTCTAATACATTGCTATTGACTTTTTAAAAACTATTTATTGATTTACTATGTATACAGTGTTCTGTCTGTATGTATGCCTGCACACCAGGAGAGGGTACTAGATCTCATTATAGATGGTTGTGGGTCATCATGTGGGTGCTGGGAATTGAACTCAGGACCTCTGGAAGAACAGCAAGTGCTTTTAATCTCTGAGTTGTCTCTCCAGCTCCTAATGTATTACTATTGATTTTCTAAATCCTGTGTGACAGATACTATTGATTTATAGATAAGGAAGTAAACTTTAAGCTGCAAATTATATAAAATTCCAAGAAGCTTGGGCCAGAATGAGTGCTTGCAAAACATCAGCATTGCCCTGGCCCAGGGAAATGTCTTAGCAGGCAAAAGTGCCACACAAGCCTGACGGCCTGAGTGTGACCCCTGAGCCCACAGAAAAAGCTGGGTGCTAGAAACTGACTATATATAAAAGACAGGGTCTCCACATAGCCCAGGCTGCCCTGGAACCCACAGTTTGGCTGAGCAGGATGCAGTAGTGCATGTCTGTAATCGCAGCTTTCCTTCAGCGAGATGGGAGTGCGAAGACAGGAGAATTGGGCGCTGCTCCCAGAGTTTACAGTGCTGTGGCAAACAGCAAGACCCTGTCTCGAAAAAACAAAACCAAAAGGTGGAAAGGGAGAAACAGTTCACAAAAAAGTTATTCTTCACCACTGCGTGAATGTTGCAGCTTACGAACCCACACACATGAAGGCTTTTAAGTATAAAAAAGCATAACATGATTGCCATTCAGATTAGCAGCAGCCTAAGTTGGTAACTACTTTCTGCATACAACACTCTGAGTAGGTTATCTTTTTTATGCTTATGATTTGAGATTTTAGTAAATTTTGATTTTTAAGGTAAATTTTGTGTTTTGAGGTATAGCTCTCTGTGTTGACCAAGCTGGCCTCAAACTCCTAGGCTTAAACAATTCATCTTCTGTGGTCTCTAGAATGTTCCAGACTATAGGCACACCATCCCTGTTAAAGTTCTGAGGAGTCCTACTTTGCTATTCAAAAATTTGTAGTATTGAAAATAATAATTAAAAAATGTAGTATTGGAAATTTTTGTCAGCAGCTTAAATTGCCAACTTCTAGCACCAAAGACAAAAAATAAACAAAAAGAAGCAGTCCCTAGATATTCCATGTCAGGCTTAGTTTCCTGTGTAGCTTGAAGAAAGTTTGCATTGTCCCAGCTTCTGAGGCAGCCCCCACAGTGAACCGGAGGAGTCTGGGTCCTGTCTGAGAAGCTGACTCTGCGCAGTGCTCCGCTTTGTCCCTATGTCAGCAACGCCTGACGGGCCTGGGCAGTTACATGTGCCCATCTGCTCTTGATTCCTCCAACCTCCGGCTCGGTTGTTACAAAATGACTCTCACTGCCTTTCTTCAACTTTGTCATTATAGTTTCCTGTGTTGAAATCTAATAGAGACAACCCAGGGCTTTTCATATTCCTGCAGAGTCGTAACAGATTTTATTTTTAAATTGGGTGATGTAACACATACCTTTAATCCCAGCACTCTAGAGGCAGGGGTAGGTGAATCTCTGAGTTTGAGGGCAGCCTGGTCTACAGAGCGAGTTCCAGGACAGCCAAGTCTGCATAGTGAGACCCTGTCTCAAAAAAACAAAAACAACAACAACAAAAAAAAGATTTTATTTTTAATTATGTGTATGTTGCCACATATATTTAGGTGCCTAAGGAGGCCAAGGTCGGTGTAAGCTCCTTGGAGCTAGAGTTATAGGTGGTTGTGAGTCACCTGACATGGGTACTTGGAATCAAATTAAACTCGGAGCCTTTGAAAGAGCAGAGCCGTCTCTCCAGCCCCTAATGACTTTTTTTTTTTTTTTATAAGTAGAGTAGTTTTATGTTATTCAGACTTTATTCTGTGTTTTCCTTTTAAAAAGGCAATTAATGTACCTCAAAGCTCTTCCAGGGCTGGAGAGATGGCTCAGTGGTTAAGAGCATTGCCTGCTCTTCCAAAGGTCCTGAGTTCATTTCCCAGCAACCACATGGTGGTTCACAACCATCTGGAATGAGGTCTGGTGCCCTCTTCTGGCCTGTAGACATACATACACACAGACAGAATGTTGTATACATAATAAATTAAAAAAAAAAAAAAGCTCTTTCAGTATCAGCACATAGAGCCCGGCAAGCTCTGCTGAGCTCTGTGCTCTAGAAATGAAAGAGTCTCAGCTGCGGGTGGTTGTGCCCATCAGTGAGACTCACTCTATCTCCAGCACCTCATTTGTTTTTTGGTTTTTTTTTTGGTTTTTCGAGACACGGTTTCTCTGTAGCTTTGGAGCCTGTCCTGGAACTAGCTCTTTTGGACCAGGCTGGTCTCGAACTCACAGAGATCCACCTGCCTCTGCCTCCCGAGTGCTGGGATTAAAGGCATGCGCTACCACCGCCCGGCCCCCTCAATTTTTTAAAATATAGTTGGTAGACGTTTTGGTTATTTCTAACATACTTAGCTTCTGGAGATAAACTGTCTATAAAAATATACACATATCCAAATTCAAGTAATATCGCAGTGCTCGTTCTTTTAGTTATTTTCATGTACTTATAAAATTTCATGTACTTATAAACTAAGTTCCTTGTGGTAGACTCCCTGGGTCAAAGACTATATGGACTTTAAACAATTCTAGTACTTGAGAGACTGAGGTAAGAGGATTGTGTGAATTCAAGGCCACCCTGGGTTATATAGTGAGTTTCAGAACAGCCTGAGCTACAGAGCGGAGACCCCATCTCTCTCTCTCTCTCTCTCTCTCTCTCTCTCTCTCTCTCTCTCTTTTTAAGATTTTTATTTACTATGTATACAACATTCTGCCTCCATGTCTGCCTGCACTTCAGAGGAGGGCACCAGATCTCATTACAGATGGTTGTGAGCCACCATGTGGTTGCTGGGAATTGAACTCAGGACCTCTGGAAGAGCAGCCAGTGCTCTTAACCACTGAGCCATCTCTCCAGCCTGAGACCCCCATCTCAAAAACCTAATAATAAACGTTTTTATAGCTATTGCCAAATTGTCTCAGACAGCTGGTAATAGCCTGTTTCTACAAACATCATTTGAATATACTTTCCCGTAATCTTCATCAAGTAGATTAATAATTTTTTGTTAATGGTTAAAATGTATTAACCTTTTTTGCTTTGTCTTGCTTAACAGGGTTTCTCTGTGTAGCCCTAGCAGTCCTGGAACTCACTCTGTAGACCAGGCTGGCCTTGAACTCACAGAGATCTGCCTGACTTTGCCTCCCAAGTGCTGAGATTAAAAGCATGCACCACCACTGCCCAGCCTAAAATGTATTATCTTTTATTTTTTTTAATTTATTTATTTTCCTTATGAACTTGCAAAAGTTTTCATATTTATTAGTAATTTATATATCTTTTCTGTGTATTGCCTTTTGCTAAGTATTTATCCTTTTTTTTTTTTTCCTGCCTTGTGCTCCTTTTTCTTCTGTGTGTGTAAGTACCAGGCCTTCTTTTCTTTTGGGCCACCAACCAGCTCCCAGATCATGACGTGGAAACTTAGTATTAGTTTTGAATGCTTGGCCTAGTTTAGGCTCATTTCTGACTAGCTCTTTTAACTTAA
>JAQHUG010000444.1:922203-939897 GCA_028555095.1 Dicrostonyx torquatus | reverse complement strand
GGGGACCACACTCAGGGGAGGATGAAGGGGCAAGAGAAAACCAAATTGTCAGTGACACAGGCAAGACAGGAATCAGGAGGCAAGGGGAGGACAGAGGGCTCAGAGGCAGCACAGAAGGGAGAGGAGCGGACAAGTAGGAAAACAGGTTGCGTTTGCATGAGTAGTGAAACCATAGTGTCGAAGCCAGGCTGCAAGGCGCAGTAAGAGGAGCGCCGGAGGAAAGCACAGGTCAAGACAGCAGCCATTGGCTTTGCACATGCCATGAGCTGTGCAGCAAGCTAGAAATGCACACTCCCACATTTATTCTCGGTTTCCATGGCTCTTTAGACATGGCCTCCATAACTACTGTCAGAGTTCACAAAACAGATCGTTCTCTTTATTTCTTTCCTTTTCAAACAGATGTGACACTCAATTCTCTGGTGTCTGAAGCATTTGTGAGGTTTTTTGTGGAGCTCGTAGGACATTATTCTCTGAATATGACTGTCACAGAGCGCGGGGAGCGTGTTTTCCTGAGGGAGCCATTCCGAAAGTCTCACACTTCTCGGAGTGTTCGCCACTTTCTAGATCTCTTCATGGAGACACAGATGTTTGCGGGATTTGTCCAGGACCGGGAGCTTCGGCAAAGCGGAGTTAAAGGTGGGTTCTACCATAAACCAATATCTTCTTAGTTGGTGAATACTTAGAAGGGCTGGAGAGATGGCTCAGAGGTTAAGAGCACTGACTGCTCTTCCAGAGGTCCTGAGTTCAATTCCCAACAACCACATGGTGGCTCACACCCATCTGTAATGAGATCTGCTGCCCTCTTCTGGCAGGCAAGCTTGCAGACAAAACACTATACTTAATAAATAAATAAATCTTAAAAAAAATAAAAGACTATGTGTAGACTTACAAGGGCACATCTGAGTTACTACAGGAATTACCTGTAATACTGTTTAACTACACTGATACATCATTGGTAAAGGCATTTGTTAACAGCCCTGGCAACCTGAGTTCCATCCCTGGCTCAATGTGTTGGAAGAAGAGAACAGACACTACTCCCTGACCTCTGACCTCTACATGTGTGCTGTGGTATGCATATGCCAACCCCATACACATACATAAAGGCATGAACATACACAAAGTTAAATAATAACCAAGTAAAAAGGGGTATAGCTCAGTAGTAGAGCATGCCTAGCCCTAAGACCAGAGTCTGCCCACAGCAAAAGAAAAAAAAGGTTTTATTTAACTGGTTTTCAGGATGGAGTGTTGGACAGTCCCACCACTATGTCTTCTTCATAGGTTTATTTGAAGTCCGGGCTCTCCAGTATTTGGAAACAATTCCTGAATCGGAACCCAGTGGGGTGAATAGAATTTTGCGGAGTCTTGGTGAGTTGCTTTGTTCTCCTGTTAGAAAAACAACTGTAAAAGACCTTTGCAGTAAACAGACCTCATCCCAAAGACTCATAATCAATCAGCAATGCAACCTCTAGCTGACTGACTCAACACTGTGACCCTGGGTCCTAATGTTCAGAAAGCTGGTCACCTCCAATGCTGGGGATTCCCCAGCAGGGTGGGCCTGGGCTGTCTCCCATAGTGAAGACTTAATTAACCTTATGGTAAAACTTTCCATTTCACGATCACGAGGCTTTTCTAGGTTACATCCTTTGGGCATGCTTTTTTAAAAGTGGTCCTACTTACCAGAAAAATTCTTACAGATAAATTTTACATATAATTTTAGGGTGTCCATCAACCCTTGACTTATTTCCATGGACTTGGAACTTAAAATACCTGATCTGGGGGCTGGGAAGCAGAGAGGATGCCTCACTCTGATCTTGCATTTCCTTATGATGTTTAAATTCCAGTACGGCATGAGAACAGTGGTGTGTCCATCCAAAATATGGTCTTCCACTACCGAGCTTCAGCACGTGTGCCTCTGGTTAGACCCTGCCCCTAATTAGCTGAGAGACCACAGGCAAACACTGCAGGTTATGATTTCATCTGTACCTTGGGGCTAGATTAGATCAGATGATAATCTTTAGGGATTTTTTAAAAAAATAAGTTTCCCTTGAGCTCTGAGAAATCTCCAGAGAGTAAGCCAGGTAATTTGAAACTACAGTTTGAGGTGAAAACCACTTGTATTAGATTATGTCTTGAGTTCTTTTCCAACTCTGCAATTAGACACTTTTAGTGGCTAAACACATCAACTGGTCGCTTTCCATTAGTGCAACAGAATGCCGAAGGTGGTAAGAATGAGGCCTTAGACTCTGGAGGCTTATTTGGGTTCCTATTGTGGGGAGCTTCAGCCCATAGCTGATGGACCCTGATGCTTTTGGGCCTGTGGCATGGTAATACATTATGGCAAGATGTAGACAGAAGAAGCTGTTTGTGTCATGGCTGCCAGGAGCAGTGATGGGAAAGGGCCGAGTACCTGCAAGGGCACACTCATGACCAGCCATCCTCCCTCTGGGTCGCACTTCCTTAAGGTTCCATTTCCAAGCTTCTTCACGTAGGATTTGGGAGACACTTCTCCAAACCACAGCGCTTGACAAGGCCGCTGAGCTCGAGAGTAGTTCTGGATGGCTAGCTTGTTAGTCTCTTGCCTCAGATGTACAACGGGTGAAGATCAAACGAGGTACTCAGGCTCTTCTCCTCCTTCCAGGAAGCAAAATGAGATTTCTCCACAAGAAGTGAATGTGTCTTCATTCTAAACATAATGGAAAGTGCCAAAGACAGCATGTCTCCAAGGGCCTGGACGCACTGAAGAGTCCTGTAGAGTCCTTGAGATTGTGAAAGGAGAAAGGCTCTCAGATGAGGACTCTGCTGTTGCTGCAGACCAACCTGGGAGCCAGTGCACTCTCTTCTGCTTCTAATTTGGGGACTTTCATTTGGTTGGTTGGTTGGTTGGTTTTGTTTTCTGAGACAGGGTCTTTCTCTCTCTATGTAGCCCTGGGTGTCCTGGAACTCACTGTGTAGAGCAGACTATCCTCAAACTCACAGAGATCTGCCTTCCTCTGACTCCCAAGTGCTGGGATTAAAGGCAAGTATCACCACGCCTAGCCAAATTATTTTTACTGTGCTGTTTCTCTTTAGTTACTGGTGGCTACAAGAAGCTCATTTTGTGCTTAGTCTATGAAAGCAGTCGTTCCTTACAAGAAAAAGAATTGGTAATACTTGGTGTTGCATTTTTTGAGAACAATGCAAAGATGAGAGTAAGAGAGAAATGCTGAGATCAGGTGCTAGAGAGACTTGGTGGAAATGGAGAACACTGAGGTCACAGCTCACACGGGGAGCATCAAGCTGCTTTAGACCAGGGGCTGCTTGGATTTTCAGACTCCAGTGTTCCACTGTTGATAACCCCCTTTTGTCCCGTGGCCTGTCTTGGAGAATTTCACTCATGTTAGTACCTTTAGAAGAGCAGACACCATGCTGGTCCTCATCGGACCATGTGTCCTGCAGAGAAGCTCGCCTCTCACCTGTCTGCATTCTTATGCTTTGTGGAATAGAGCCAGTGTGAAACTGTCCCTTCAAGGACGTAAGCTACCTGTCTGTTGGCTGTTGGTGTTCACAATTTGCTGCACTGTGGTACATTTACATATGTCATTTTATTCAAGTTTTCCATCAGCTTCATGATATTTTGCAAGAAACTGGAGTTCCGAAAGGTTAAGTGATTTGGCCAGTTATGCGCTTAAGCAAAAACACTTGACTTACGAACAGAGAGAAAGCTAGTGAGTCCTACAGATGGAAACTGGAGCTCTTTAGTGTTATAGCAATGTTTAAAGTTCTCCAGGGAGTATCCCAGAGCTGCCTCTAAGCTTTGTTGAGACTTCAAGCTCTGGGTGTCTTCATGAGACACTGTTCTTTGTCTGTCTTTGGTGCTTGGGAATAGAACCCAGAGCTTTTTGTGTGCTCTGCCACACTGATTACTTTTGCGTTGTTGTAAGTTCTTGTTCTAATTAGATTCAGTATTTCCTAAGCCTATACCTCTTCATCATCCAGATGCCGAAAATCTAAAGTGTGACTAAACTGGGAAGAGTTTGTCAATGAAGGTGCGATTTTCATTGATAGATGAAAATTATTATGGCGAATGTCAGTTGTTTTCTTTAAGCTTTGCTAATGGCGTTCCCTAGAATGGAAAAGATTCACTCAGACTTGAGTGTTGTACATTGTGCTGGGATACGACTGACTGGCCTGTCCAGTCCTATCATTACTACCCATCCAAGTGTGTCTGAATGAACGCAGGTAGGCTGGCGCTGTGCAATACGGTTCCTAGGTGTGGCTCCGGGGAAAGAGCTGGGCCTGGGTCTTTTAATGTCAGTGCCACTCTCCCCAGTGGCACTGTTCTCAGACATCTCCATTTGGTCTCTTCTCACAATTGGTTGTTTATCAGATGGGAATAGGAATGTTTACTGTGGTTGGTCCTTACTGTGCCTTGGGGATGAGAATCTTACTTTCTTACAATCTAAAGCTGCTTCCTTTCCTTGAGTTTGTTGTGTTTTGTTTTTGTAAAATGTTGTGAATACTGGATGTTTGTAAAAAGAATTGTTCAAGATTTCTATCAAATGTTTACAGATCTTTTAATTAATAAAGACATTTTAAAAGTCCCACCCATCTCCTGGAGAATTTAAAATAAATCCACTTAGGATGTGTATTAGTTATGTTCCTGCTGCAGTGATAAAACATCAACGTAAAGAAGAAAGCTTGTTTGGCTGACATGTCCCCGGGGAGAAGAGCCCACCGTGGTGAGGAAGCATGGCACCAAGCCAAAGGCATGGAGGCCGGAGTGGGGAGCTGAGAGCTCACAGCTTCAAAAGGCAACTTGGGAGGAGAGTGCAAAAGCACTGTGAGGCTTTAAACTCTCCCACACCTAGTGACTGACTGGCCTCAGCCCGGCTGCTCCTCCTAAACCACCGCAACAGCGCCACCAACTGGGGACCGAGAGTTCACCCACCTAAGCCTAGGAGAGAGTTCTCATCAGTCCACAAGTTATGAAGCTCTTTCACTTAAACCTATAGGCCGCACATTTACATCCTATATCCATTTTAGCCTAACCAGGCTTATAACTGAGAGCAACTTTCCCAAAGCTCTTAACAAATGAGCCTTGATTGAATGCACATTAGGCAGGATATATAGTCCCACATTACTTTTTTGCATTTACCTCTTAGTCTGGGAGATACTTAACAGAGAATGTATACCAGCTACAGCCCAAGGGCTTGGGGGCCAATGAGGATCGCTATTACCACAAATTCTAAAGGCAAATGATTGGGTTTTATGTAGGCCTTAAAGACAAAAAACACGACAGCTTTTTAAACGAGGCATCCTGTAGATGTAATTCCAGTCCTGGAAGGGAAAAGGCATTTGCAGCGCTGGGGATTGAAATGGGGCTTTACCACTGAGTCGCACCCCCAGCTTCTTAAATAAGGTGGTTAGATCTGAAAACTCATTTTCATTGGAAACAGATTCCCATTTCCAGTGTCTATAAAAGAACATTCTTAAAGGACCTGCGAAATGAGGATAAAGCAAAGAATGCTAGAAGCTCGATACTATGTGAGTTTAGAAGGTTAAATGGTGTGGGAAATATTTCTTCCCTTTAGTCAAGTCCAGCAACTGCCTCTTGCGAAGTCCTCACGCCCCGAATGTTTCGTGCTTTCTCGCTCTTAAATCCCTCTCTCTTCTGCTATGGGGCTGTTAGCCTCACCTGCATGTCTAACTCGGAAGACTTGGCTTACTCTCCCCCATGTCTTGCCTCATGCCTGCCCTATTGTTTTTCTCTTAAACTCTACTAAAATTGTCATCGTTGCTTCTAAAAACAAAACAAAACCACATGGTACCCGGGAAAAGACAGACAAGGTGCCAGGCCTACTGGGACGTCAGTGCATGATAGCTCGCCCACCCGAAACAGTCCTTAAAGCCCGGCGGACACAGAATTTGCAAATGTGCACGCGCCCGCCTTGAAGTCTCAGCGAAGTGTGTGACGTCAGCTCTGGGCGCAGGCTCAGTGGGACGGAACTCAGCCTACGCAGACTCAGACGGCGCTCGTGGAGCGGAGTGCCGCGCAATGGCGGGTACGGGCTTGGTAGCGGGGGAGGTGGTGGTGGATGCGCTGCCCTACTTTGACCAAGGCTACGAGGCGCCCGGCGTGCGGGAAGCGGTGAGTGCGGGGTGTGTGCGCGGGGCCGCCCGAGGCACGGTGCCCTTTCCCGCCGCCCGCCGCGACCCCGGCCTCTTCTCGTTCTTAGGCTGCGGCCCTGGTGGAGGAGGAAACACGCAGATACCGACCGACCAAGAACTACCTGAGCTACCTGACAGCCCCGGATTACTCTGCCTTTGAAGTAAGTGCGGTATCCTGAGCCCCGCGCCCCGACCAAGCTTCCTGCCGACTTAGATTTCGGACTGAGGGCTTTAATCAGTTGGTTCAAAATAGCCAGATGAACTTTCCGCAGGGTTCGTATTTCATTAACCCCAGAAACGCCTTATTGGTTTCTCTCTACAGACTTGTTTAAAAATATTTGGGGTTTTTTTATTTTTAGTAGAGCCCCTAGTAAATTTCACAAAAGCATCTTTTACCCTTTATTGTCTAAGGTCCACTCCAAACAGGTAGGAATCACGGGATTTTAATATTTATAATCTTAACTATTTGTACTCTTTGTAGCCACTGGAGGGAGATTTTTGTACAAAAACTCAGGTAGTTAGCGGGTGTGTGAATCCAGAACAAACATGTCGAACTGCATACCATTTTAAATGCAACAGGTGCAACCAAAATACCCCTTAGCTCCTAGTCACATATCAGTTAATAAACTTCAATGAGTTAATGCATTTTTCTACCCTTTTAAAATGCAACGTGATTCCTGCCTTTATAATTAGTGTTCTGGTTAATTTAATCCTTTCTTAATGCTAATGGTGTATTGGACTGTCTTCCCTAGCACAGAAAACAGTTCATTTTTATTCTTCAGTCAATTAACTTTGGTGTTTTCGAGGCTGTAGCTCAGGCTGGCCTGGAATTCACTAAGACAGGTCAGCTTTGAACTTGAAATAATCTTTCTGCTTCAGGTTTGTGGGTGTTGGAATTACAGGCACCACATCCAGCTCTTGATGTAGAAGTGTGTGTGTGTGTGTGTGTGTGTGTGTTTAGACACAGTCTCAAGTAGCTCAAAGTGGCATTGAACTTACTTCGTACCCTTGGATAACCATTAACTGCCAATCTCTTATCTGTACCTCCAACTGCTGGGATTAAAGGCATGACCACTCCCAGATTTGATGTAGTTTTGATTTGCATTTTCTGATAACTGTTTGGCTGATTTGCCTGTCTGCTTATTATGGTACTTGTCCTTTGATGTTTAGGTTTTTCCTATTCTCTATATATTGTCTATTATCTATATCCACAATATATAGAGAATAGGAAAAACCTAACATCTGTAAGATAAAGAGCTGCAAGGATTTTTATTCTATAAGGTCTCTTCACTCTGGTAATTGTTTCGTTTTGGAACACATACACACAGTTTCTTTGTAATAACCTGGCTGTCCTGGAACTCCCTTATAAACCAGGCTGGCCTCAAACTCACAGAGATCTGCCTGCCCTCACCTACTGCGTGATGGGATTAAAGGTGTGCACCACCACCACCCGTGTTGTAATTGTATGTATGAATTCTTTTTCTTTATTTTTTTTTTCTTTTCTGTGTCTGTGTGTATGTGTGTTTCAACATAGGGTTTCTCTGTGTAACAGCCCTAGCCATCCTGGAATTAGCTCTGTAGACCAGGCTGGCCTCGAACACAAAGATCCACCTACCTCTCTCCCTCCTGAGTGCTGGGATTAAAGGCGTGCACCACTGCCCTGTTTACACACGGATTCTTGTTGCTCCCTAGACTACTGGACTCCTATCAGAGAGTGCTTACCTGTGTCTATATTTTGAAGCATCTACTCTTCATAGAAGTGCTGTCTATGCACGCTGAACAGAATATATTGTATAACAGACTAGGCAGAGTCCATCTCCTTACAGAACTTAGATTCTAATTTGAGATGTGTAGATAAATTTAAAAGTCTGAGGTTTTTGTTTTTTTTTTGATAAATGCTGTATAGAAAATTAATGATACTGCACACCTGAAGGTAAATCTCTGAGTTTGAGGCCAGCCTGGTCTACAGAGAAAATTTCCAGGACAGCCAGACTACACAGAGATGCGATGGAAACTGGGTGGCTGTCATACATTAATAAATGGTTGAGAGAGGCCTTTGCGGCTGAGAACGAGACTCCCTGTGTGGAGTTAGTTATGATACCTTCCTGGTCTAGAACCCAGGTCCTTAAATGTGTTGTGACCCCACATGGCAGTCTTATAACTGGTGTGGCTAGCTCAGAAATCAAGTCCCAGATCCAAGATCCTGGCAGTGCTGGTATGTGTTGCATCATGTGATTTTGTTGAAGCTGCTGGGTTGCTTTTTTGTTTGTTTTGTTTTTCAAGACAGGTTTCTCAGTAGTTAAGGAGCCGGTCCTGGAACTAGCTCTGTAGACTAGGCTGGCCTCGAACTCACAAAGATCCACCTGCCTCTGCCTCCTGAGTGCTGGGATTAAAGGTGTGTGCCACCACCGCCTGGCTCGAAGCTGCTGTTTTAAACTGGAGCCTGTGGGATTTGCACTGGTCAGAGGCTTCCTGAAACATTTGGCAGATTCAGTTATATGTTGTGAAGTACAGTGTGACATGTGACTGGGTTAAAGTTGTCTTCAGAGCACCACAGCTGATTACAGTGCATTGAAAACTGCTGGTTTAGGGTTGATCCTTGACACATGGGTTCTTTTATGTCTGCTTCCTTTTGTGCCTGAGCAGAATATAGAATTAAATGTGTGCCTATTTCTTCAGACCAGAACTGGGGGTGATGAGAGTGTAGCATAGTGATAGTGTAAGCATTGCAGCTCAGATGGAAAGGGATCCTGGCAGTCGGGAGTCAAGGAGTACTGAGTGTTCTGGCTCCGGTGGAAGAGTGTTCTGGCAGATCACGGTAAGAGTAGCAGTTTACAGCCCTGCACTAGGGAGAGGCTTTCCCAGAGAAAACTTGTTACAGCTTGGCTCTGGTGCCCTGAGATTAACAACTCCGCTCTGCTAGGGGAAGGTTTCCCCAGTGAAAAGTGTTACAGCCCTGCTCCACCCTGCTTTGCTTGGTCTCTGCTCTGGCAAAAGGTCTTTACCTAAACTTCATTCGAGAGATTTATTGGGAGGGAAGAATCCAGGAGAGTGGCTGCCTCTGCCAGGGAGCAAAAAGGGCAGCCACAAGCTGAACAGGGCTTATAGAGAGAGGGCTTCTTAGGGGTGGAGTTTTTCCAGGAAGAAGATTTTCAGGGTGAGTATTGGTCAGATTTCAGTCCTTGAGCTCAGATTGGCTAGATCTCTGGGAGCAAAAAGGGCAGCCACAAGCTGAACAGGGCTTATAGAGGGCTTCTTAGGGGTGGAGTTTTTCCAGGAAGATTTTCAGGGTGAGTATTGGTCAGATTTCAGTCCTTGAGCTTAGATTGGCTAGATCTCTGCTCAGAGATTGGTTGGTTTCCTGCTTAGTTGATAAAGGGCAGATTGAGCTCTGGTTTCAGGATCAAACTGTTTTTTTTACTGGCCTTTTTAGCTTTTTGTCTCTAGTTTTGGGGCCAGGGTATATTTCTTTCACTGGCTCTGATTCTAGGCCAAAGTGGGTTTCTTTGACTGGCCCTTTTACCCTACATTCCCCCCTTTTTTGTTTATTAATAAAACAACAGGGATTGGAAGTGGGGCAGTGTTATCATTAGACTACTTCCTGCTGAATTGGGGCAATCGTGATCTTCACCGGCAGGATGTAACCGGGTGCTGCAGGTCTCTGGCTCAGTTGCTAGGGGCTGGTCATCTATAATAGCAGCTGGCAGAAAGTCAGGTCAGAAATCCTTTGGATCTGTTGTTGCAGGGTGCAATTAGTAGGATTAAGGACAGAAGGAGAAGAGGAGTTATGAAGGGTAGCACCCAGTTCCGGTTCACTGTCATTTTTTTCTCTGGCCGGAGGCAGCAAACTGTTCCTTATGTTTTTGAACGTCTGTCTGAAGTTGTTGGATTTTATCCTTTACCATCTGTACCTGGTTGTTTAACATAGAAGCCACATTATTCCCCAAGAGAGAGACAAAGACCCCCTATCTCTGCTGTTAGTAAATCTAGTCCTCTCCGATTTTATAGAACTGCAGTGGCCAGCGAGTCTATCTGACCCTGAAGGGTGAGGATGGTCTGAGCTGCCTGCTGGAAATCTAGGGTGAATTGCGAGGAAAGCCGATGGTAAGTCGTCAGGGGAGTAGTTAGTCCGTGACTACGCCTGCAGTTGTGCCTAGTGCTGACAGAAGTCCATAATCTGGACTGCTATTAATTCAGTGGTGGGAATTGGCAAGGGTTCTTCACCAGGTACCACCCCTAATTTAGGAAAAAGGAATGCCAGGACACAAGTCTCAGACCACCTAGCAGGTAGGCAGTGGTATACTTATGTGCAAATACTAGTATCCTTTAAAAACGGGGGTAAGGAGGCCTAGCAGTGGTGGCGCACACCTTTAATCCCAGCCCTCGGGAGGCAGAGGCAGGAGGATCTCTGTGAGTTTGAGGCCAGTCTGGTCTACAAGAGCTAGTTCCAGAACAGCCAGGGCTGTACAGAGAAACCCTGTCTCAAAAAAAAAAAAAAAAAAAGAACTTAATTGAAAAAGGAAGGGGAGGTAGTAATTGAGAGAAGCAAAAAGATCCATTATAGTGTAAAGTGTCATCGCAGTAAACTATCTTCAGCATGATCCTGGCGCTGATTCTTTGTTGTTTGTGCACCAGACCGACATAATGAGAAATGAATTTGAAAGACTGGCTGCCCGACAACCAATTGAATTACTCAGCATGAAACGGTGAGTGTGGAAGGTGGAGCTGCGGTTAGGAGGTTCCAGCTGTGTGGGCAGTGGGGGTAGATGATAATGCTGTGTGCTATAAACATGATTACCACCTTTTTTTTTTTTTAAACCAAAATGTTAGCAAATATAATATTTTTAGCAACTTTTTAAAAAGCTGATAAGACAGACTTTACCCAAGGTGGGTCGTGGTGACAAGCAGGGATGAGAGACATCAGAGTCTCTGAGACTGTTATAGGTTATTTAACTAGTTCATATTTTTGGAAATATTTTTTATTACAATATGCACCTGTGTTTTATTTGTAAATTAGTTTCTAGGGTAATGAGTTTCTTTACTGCCTCAGTCACTTTTGTCCATGTGTGGGTAGGGGTTGGTAATTGGGTTTTTTGTCTTTATGTAGCAGGTGTATATCCATGGGGAGTCTAGTGGAAGGAGTGATTAAGGTTGGCAAGGTTGGTTTACTTATTTGTTGTATAATTTCAGATATGAACTTCCAGCCCCTTCCTCGGGTCAAAAAAATGACATCACTGCATGGCAAGAGTGTGTAAACAATTCTATGGCCCAGTTAGAGCATCAAGCAGTTCGAATTGAGAATCTGGAACTGATGTCACAGCATGGGTGTAACGCCTGGAAAGTGTATAATGAGTAAGAAGCATTGGTTCTCCTTTGTTATCCTGTCCATCCAGGGTTTGCAGTGTCTTTTAAAAGTGTGCTATGCACATACATTCTAAGTACTTCCCAGCACTTGGAAAGCTGCGGCAGGGGGCTAACCACAAAGTCAGGGCCTGCCTGGTTTATATATTGAGTTTGAGGTTATCCTAGCCTTATATAGCAAAACCCTGGATCCAAAATAACAACAACAACAACAACAGTTATGCTAGATATGACTTGGGAATCTGTCAAACTACACCAGTGAAATGCTAGAGTCCTATCCTAGAGTTCACTAGTGCTAAGCTAGCCTCATTCACATAACTGACCCTGTTCACTGATGGTATAAGAAAATGAGCTCGGAGGGTGATTGACAACACCATACAGTGCAGTCTGATTTTCATATTTATGTGTCATGTTCTTTAAAGTCCTGGTCAGGATGGTCCCTCACCTGTAGTCCAGCAATGCTCAGGAGGCTGAGATAGGGGGATCACCATGAGTTCCCAGCCAGCTTGGGCTATAAAGTGAAATCTTGCCTTTAAAAATAATAATAATAAAAAAAGCCAGATGGTAGTGGTGCACACCTTTAATCCCAGAACTTAGGGTGGCCAGATCTCAGAGTTTGAGGCCAGTCTGGTCTACAGAGAGAGCTCCAGGACAGGCAGACCTGCACAGAGAAATCCTATCTCAAAAAACAAAAAAATTTAAAAGTGGAGCGACCCTGTGTAGCCTAGCTACAGGCCAGCGACACAGACTGTTGAGTGCTGTGCACATGCATGTGCCCTACTGCAGTGGTAAACAGGAGTTTAGCAAACTTCGGAGTTTAGCAGCATTGGAATAATGAGGGTCAAAGCCGTAAAGAGATTCTGTGAGGAAGGACTCTGCTGAGTTGGACATGCTGGTGCTACCAGTTTAGCTCCAGGTTTCCAGAGAGACCCTGTCTGATGATAAACTAGAGAGCCATGGAGGACACCCAGATCCTCCTCCAGCTTCTCTATGGGCAAATGTAGCTGTACAGTCCAACACAGAATGACAGGCATTAGCTGGGTGTGGTGATACCTGCCTGTGTGTCTGTAAGCTCAGCACAAGTGTGGTGGCGCAGGCGTGCCTGTGTGTCTGTAAGCTCAGCACAGGTGTGGTGGCGCAGGCATGCCTGTGTGTCTGTAAGCTCAGTGCAAAGGCAGGTGGACGGATCTGGTGAGTTCCAAGCCAGCCTAGTCCACATGGGTAGACCCTGTAGAGAAAAAAAGAGGGAGGGGAGGGGAGGGGAGGGGAGAGGGCCATTTAAAAGGATGGTAGAAGCTGAACCTAGTACCTTTAACCCAAGCGTTTGGGAAGGTTAGGAGTTCAGTGCCACACTTAAACAGATTTTTTTTTCTTTATTGATATTTATTGAGCTCTACATTTTTCTCTGCTCCCCTCCCTGCCTCTCCCCCTCCCCCCTTCAAGCCTCCCCCAATGTCCCTATGCTCCCAATTTACTCAGGAGATCTTGTCTTTTTATACTTTCCCATGTATATTAGGTCTATGTAAGTCTCTCTTAGTGTCCTCATTGTTGTCTAAGTTCTCTGTGATTATGGTTTGTAGGCTGGCTTTCTTTGTTTTATGTTTAAAAGCCACCTATGAGTGAGTACATGTGACAACTGTCTTTCTGTGTCTGGGTTACCTCACTCAAAATAATGTTTTCTAGTTCCATCCATTTTCCTGCAAAATTCAAGCTGTCGTTGTTTTTTTCTGCTGTGTAGTACTCCATTGTGTAAATGTACCACAATTTCTTTATCCATTCTTCGGTCAAGGGGCATTTAGGTTGTTTCCAGGTTCTGGCTATGACAAACAAAGCTGCTATGAACATAGTTGAGCACATGTCCTTGTGGCACGATTGAGCATCCTTTGGATATATACCTAAAAGTGGTATTACTGGGTCTTGAGGAAGATCATTAAACAGATTTTTAAAAAGGATGGTGAAGTCAGATGGTAGTGATGGGACAGTGCTTACCCAGCATGCTCAAGCTCTGGGTTTGATACCTAACAGCCGTACCCATGCATAAAAGTGAGATTTAGAGTCAGTACAGCAAGGAAAGTCAGCATGGTGACACAGCTGAAATTCCAGCACGTAGGAGGTGGAGACAAGAGTCTAAACTGAAGGGACAGAGACAGTGTGGAGGACAGGGGCAAGCGCGAGGCTCGCTAGTAGAGAACTAAAAAGATCCCTTTAACGTGAGGGGTGCGGTGAAGCTTCAGAAAGTGAGGAGCTGAGGGGAAGCAGGAGAGGAACCGCAGTGTGATGAAAGACGCCATCGGAGGAAACAGAAGCATGGGTGAGGAGCCTTGGTCGGTGTGGGCAGCACAGCCCTGCCAGGGTTGCCCCAGGGCACTTTCAGCAGCTATTGATGTGGCACATTTCTTAACGTGGCAGCGGCCTGAATAGAGGCTGAGGCAAGAAGGTTGCCTTAGTGCAGGAGTTCAAGGCCATCCTGGTCCACCAAGTGGGAAACTCCTTCCAAAATGCAAGAATTTAAGAAGTAACATCATGGGTGGTGATGGCACACCCCTTTAATCTCAGCCCTTGAGAGACAGAGGCAGGCAAACCTCTGAGTTCAAGGCCAGCCTGGTCTTACATAGAGTGAATTCCAGAACATCCAGGGCTATTAAACAGAGAAACCCTGACTTTTATTACTAATATCAATATCCAAAATCAAGCTGTCAGTGAAGTGCTGGGTTAAACAACCTTTATTTATGAATTATCTGACATACTAGACACAGTGATCCCAGGATGTAGTGTTTTTAGCAGAAAAACCTGACTTTGCATAATAAAAATAGGTAGTTTAGTTTTCGTTGGTGTTACCAGACTCAGAGTGTATGTCCTCTTCCTTAGAAACCTCGTTCATATGATTGAACACGCACAGAAAGAGCTTCAGAAGTTAAGGTAAGCTGTTTTTTTCTATTTGAATAAGATTTAGGAGCCGGGCGGTGGTGGCGCATGCTTTTAATCCCAGCACTCGGGAGGCAGAAGCAGGCAGATCTTTGTGAGTTCGGGACCAGCCTGGTCTACAAGAGCTAGTTCCAGCGCAGGCTCCAAAGCCACAGAGAAACCCTGTCTCGAAAAAACAAAAAAAAAAAAAGATTTAGGTGAGCCCTGATAGAGCTGCGGAAGAAAACCTCTAAGACTATATATATAGTCCTGTAAAAGTTAATAGCTAATCCACTTTGGTTAAGCAGTTAATTTTTAATTGTGTATTGCTGTCAGTGTATGTAAAATAATTACCTTTGAGAAATAGAAATCCATAAATTCTAAATGGTGGGTAGCTAGCAAGGAGTAGCAAAAGTCAAAGTTTATATATCGTGATGTTGTGGTGTGTGTTGAAGGGAAACTTGGGATAGACTTTTTTGAATGTTTGCTGTTTTATGAGAAGTGGGTTGGGAAACCCATGAGCAGTTCATAGATTGAGCCAGAAATGTGGAACACAGCTGTAGCTGCAGTGCCTCAGAAACTCACAGCCTGGGCTACATGGTGAGACACTGTCTCAAAAACCACCCAGGGAACATATACCTGCATTCTAAAGAGGTTTGTCCCTGAGGGTACCTGGTCAGCGGGGGTCACGTAGAACAGTTGGCAGGGAAGCCTGGGAAATCGGCCTGGCCTCCAACCAGAGCTGCTGAGCTCCTTCATAGTTAGAACTTGGAAGAGCTGGACGAGCCGCACTGGAGAGCCAGCTCTTTGGTCAAAGGGCTGTTAGACTGGATTGGCAGGACCAAATGGCTGGGTAGCACAGAGTTCACATACACCGTGATGTATTACTGAATATATTACAAGTGCAAGAAATTGTCTTCATTTTGGATTTTTATTTTTAAGTTGGTTTTGGTTTTAGACAATAGATCATTTAACAAATAGCCATTTAGCCAGGTGGTGGTGGCACACGCCTTTAATCCCAGCACTCGGGAGGCAGAAGCAGGCAGATCTCTGTGAGTTCGAGACCAGCCTGGTCTACAAGAGCTAGTTCCAGGACAGGCTCCAAAGCTACAGAGAAACCCTGTCTTGGAAAACAAAACAACAACAACAAAAAACCCAAATAGCCATTTAATATGTGTTAACTGTAATCTACTGGGGCCAGCATCTGGCACTGAGTTTGCTGTACCTAAGTGGAGATAAGAATAAGCTTAAAACCTGAAAGCGTGTTTGTGTTCTACAACTCATAAATCTGCAAACCTAGAAAGAACACCTTAGGAATTAGAACAGTGCAGGGTAACACACTCTGCACACACATGCACATACAGGAAAAAAGAAAGAAAAGGTTTTTATTTTGGATTACAGGTGTGGAGAGTCAAGGCTGAAGAAATGTGTTTGTTGACAACCCTGTTAGGGACCAATGCCAATGTGGTCCAAGGGATCACATGACAAGGTGGCTGCATGTGTGTGTTCCAGTCTCTAGAGCCACTAGTCGTCTTTTTTGGAGTTCTGTTCTGATAACCCTCTCTAATCCAAACACCTCTGTAAAGTCCTCCTGAGTACTGTAATTGGACCAGCTTCCATCCCTTAGCACTCAGTGGCATTTCCGTCCCGGTGTGACATTCGAAGTGCAGTACTCACTGGAACTCCCACAGCCATTGCCAGGAAAAGGACGTGGAAGGAGAAATTTGTAATATACATACATATTTGTGAGTTGGTTGATAATTTTGTGTTTTCACCCACAATGAGCATATGTTCTGAAATTTGTAATTGAAAAATAACTAAAAGAAAGTTAGTTTCTAGGATTGGCCTATAATTGTGTATGTGAACCCTAAAGAGTTTAAAGATACTTTTTTATATTATTTTGTTCTGTTGGTTTTATCATATGTTATAATGTCATTGGGTTGTATAAAATATTTTTACAGGAAACATATTCAAGATTTAAACTGGCAGCGAAAAAACATGCAGCTCACAGCTGGATCTAAATTGAGAGAAATGGAGTCAAAGTGAGTGTATAATTTATCGTGTTTTAAGTTGTTTAAGTTGTAAGAGCAAGAACTACGATTACAGTAATATTCACATGGGTGCTACAGGAATCAAAGAAAGGCTGTTTGTGTGTCTGCTGGTTGCTGACAAAGGCCATACAGAGTAGCCGGGACTGCAGACAGGGCTGAGCTACTGCTGACTGGTGCAGTCTCAGCCCCAAACCTGAGGCCATTATTCTTGTAGGAAAGGGAATTCCATACTTTGCCTAACTTGTTTATGCTTTAATTTGTTTATCCCTGCTAATGCATATTATTTTAAAATATTCTTTACATATGCATATATATATATATATATATCATTTATAGAAAGCCCTAACTATGCTGTGTGTGGCCATGAGCATCTTACTCCAGCATGTGAGAAATTAAGGAAAAAGGGGTTAAGTTTACGGCTAGCCTTGGTTACAAAGTGAGAGAGACCCCGTTTCCGAAAAGAGAAATTAAATATCCTACACCTACTGCTAAGTTTATATGTCATTCTGTTTTTCTCCTTTCCCCTTAATCACCCACACCATCCCCTTGTCCCTTTTCCCATCTTTAGTGCCATCAGTGTTGGGGCCTTCCACATTTTTCTTCAAGCTCATGCTTTTACGTTTGCCCAGGAGATTATTTACAGGAAATAGTGACTTCCTTAAGTCTATGGGTTTTGTTTGTTTGTTTTATTGTTTTTTTTCTTTGTCAGTTCTAGAATCTTGTCCTCCATTTTCTGAGACTCTGCCCTCTTTTCTGTTAGTCTTATACTGTCTTCCATTACCCCTTCCTGTCTCTTCTGTCCTAATTCTCTCCTGGAGTTTTACTATTTGCTAAGGAAAACTTATCATGAGACAATTGTAGATTCACTTATAATAAAAAAATGATGCAGAGACATCCTGTGTACCTTTTACTGCTTTCCCATAAGTGGGCTTCACATTTTTTTTAAACAGAAAGTTAAAAATGTACCCTGAGTGAAAATATGTGTTTAAGATGAACTCTGAAAGAAATTTTGCATCAAGTCATTTTTCCTTTTTTCTTCTCCTTTTTGACTTTTTCCCCCTCTCCTAGTTGGGTATCCCTGGTAAGTAAGAACTATGAGATTGAACGGACTATTGTGCAGCTGGAGAATGAGATCTACCAAATCAAGCAGCAGCATGGGGAGGCAAACAAGGAAAACATCCGCCAAGACTTCTGACCTTGGGCGAAAGGGAAGAGAAGAGGCTCCAGCAAA
>JAQHUG010000444.1:806903-825642 GCA_028555095.1 Dicrostonyx torquatus | reverse complement strand
TTGGTTTTTTTGAGAGAGGGTTTCTCCGTAGCTTTTGGAGCCTGTCCTGGAACTAGCTCTTGTAGACCAGGCTGGTCTCAAACTCACAGAGATCCGCCTCCCTCTGCCTCCCGAGTGCTGGGATTAAGGGTGTGCACCACCACCGCCCAGCCTTTTTTTTTTTAAATATCTCTTATGGTTTATTTAACTTTATTTTATGTACATTGATATGAAGGTATCAGATCCTCTGGAATTGGATTTTTCAGACAGTTGTGAGCTGCCATGTGGGTGCTGGGAATTGAACCTGGGTCCTCTGGAAGGGCAGTCAGTGCTCTTAACCGCTGAGCCATCTCTCCAGCCCCTACATGTAGTCTTCATCTGTTGAAACTTGGAGCTAGTCCTGTGCTATTGTTCTGTTCAGAAAGTTCTTGCCTAGCCTAATGGTTATTTAATAGCTTAAGAGGTTTGAATTTTATTATTAAAAACCTTTACAATGGCCATACTATTTAAATCAACATTTCATTTTTAAGAATATTCAGAAGAAGCTGGGCGATGAATATTGAATATTCAGAATAACTGGAAATATGTAAAGTATAACCACAGTGCTTATCACTGTATTTTGTTGGCTTGTCTTCTTTCTTTTCCTTTGTCTCTTTCTCTCTTTCTTTTATTCCAAGACAGGATTTCTCTGTGTAACTGGCTGTCCTGGAACTTACTCTGTAGGCAGGCTGGCCTCAAACTCAGAGATATGTCTGCCTCTGCCTTTTGAGTGCTGGGATTAAAGGTGTGTGTCACCATGGCCCAGCTGTTGATGATTTTAAATATAAATTTAGAAACCACCATATTGTTTAGAAATAGGTAGGCAATGCACTATAATACATTCACATAATGAAATCTACTTATTGTCTAAACTAGGACACATCTTACTAATTGCAAGAATTACAGATAATATGTTTGAAAATACTTGAAAAGCTGATAGATAATAATTAGATGCAGAAGTTGCATGTTCTCATTCTCTTGGTATTAGTGGTTCTCAAGTTTAGTGACAGAACTCCGGAAGTATTCTTTGCAAGCCACAGTGACAAACTTCCTCCTAATCCTTTCAAGCAGCTCTGCTCCCTGCGGACCATCCATTCAAATAAATGAGCCCATGGGGGCCATTCTTAGTCAAATCATCATAACAGTGTTATCTTCCCATTCTTCTCCTTTAAGCCACACCGACTCCAGGCTGTTCCTCTATGAAACCAGGATTTTGTATTTGCCTCAGGGCCTTTGTATTTGCTACCTGTTCCTCTATCTGGGACACTCTTGTGCAAGCCAGGCTTCTACACCTCATCAACAGAGCCCTTCCTTAAGCAGCACAAATCCTTCAAACTCCTTATTTTCACTCCACACCACGTATCACTCCCTGACGTACTAGCCATGTCCATCCATTAGATTTGTCAACTTCTTGAAGGCAGAGAGCTTCTTTGTTCTAGTCTCGCAGAAACCTCAGTGTTTATATGTAACCCATAAGGGGTCAGCAGAGATTTTGAAGGGCTCAATGAAGAACGTTCTTCTGTAAATGTAAGGACTCCTGCAATACTATTTATTGTTCAGGACGGATTTCTGAGCCTAACATTAAAACAGCTGTTGCACATACATACGTTCCTCCTCCCCCATTTCTTTTTGGTCTCCCTATGAAGCCAAGCTGGCCTTGAATTTAGCCTGTGTGCAAGTGACTACAGGTGGCCACTATCATGTTACACCTGTACTGGCAGAACTGGGAAAGTGGAGGTCTGATGCCGGCCTGAGGCAGAGAGGCCCGATCTTAAACAAAACCCTTTCAGAAAGCGTCTACGACTGAGATGGTGAAAGGACAGTCAGCCAGCTCACCCGGGGACGCTGAGTGAGCGTCTCAGGATATACTGGTTAGAAACGTGGTCTCCTAAACTGGCACATCAGCCACAGGGACTTTTCAACATCCATCTGCTCTCCAACTTCCTGATTCTGTTCTGGGGTGTGGCCCTGGCATCTCCGTTTAGAAAAGCTCATTTGATTGGCTTCCAGGTATATAGCAACGTTGGAGAATCACCTTAAGAAGCTAAAAATAGCTATTCAGAGACTTCTTTCCCACCGGAGGAAGCCTATACCTTTGGGGGGGTATGCAGGATGGGGGGGGGGTTCTGCCCAGCTGCTCTCCGGAGTAACAGCCCTCTAGAGAACACGGTCCATCAACACCTAGCAGAAACCCAGGTGGTCCGCACCTCCTAGCCGGGAGGCTGCCGCGTCCAAGCGCGCGACAGGTGAAGCTTCCGCGGAGGCGCGCCCGTCGCTGGGGACGGCGTCGCCGCGGAGACGCTCGCTCGGGGACAAACGCGGGCCAGCCTCTTACCCTTGCACGCTTCCCCTCCCTTCTCCCGCACCGCTGCCCCTTCGGCGCTAGCAGCCAAACGCAAGCCACAGAGACCCAGGGCCACTAACTTCAGGCTTTAAAAGCTCCTTCCGAGCTTCCGAACCCCGGCTCTGTCGCAACGCGCCGGCCCGAGGCGCGGACTGGTTTCGCCGACCATTCTGCGCGCGCGCACAACCCGAGTTCCCGCCTCCCTCCGGAGGACGTCTGGGCGTGCGTGCGCGCTCCCGCCCCTCCCGCCGCCGGACGCGAGGGCGGGGGCGCCGCGTGCGCGCGCGCTCCCGTGTGTTCGCTTGCTCGCTACCTCGCTCGCTCTCGGCGGCCGCTCTCGCTGTGGCTGCGGCTGAGGCTGGGGGCGGCGGCGGCGGCGCGAGCGGCGGGCGGCGCGGGGCGGTCCGGCGGGTTCAAAGAGGAAAACATGGCGGAAAACAAAGGCGGCGGTGAGGCAGAGAGCGGCGGCGGGGGCAGCGGCAGCGCGCCGGTAACCGCCGGGGCCGCCGGGCCCGCGGCGCAGGAGGCGGAGCCGCCTCTCCCCGCGGTGCTGGTGGAGGAGGAGGAGGAGGAAGGCGGCAGGGCTGGCGCGGAGGGCGGTGCGGCTGGGCCCGACGACGGGGGGGTGACTGCGGCCTCCTCCGGCACAGCCCCGGCCGCCTCGGCTCCCGCGGCCTCGGTGGGCTCCACGGCTCCCGGGGGCGCGGCATCGACGCCGGCCCCAGCTGCAGCGTCGGCTCCGGCCCCGGGCCCCTCGTCGGGGCCGCCGCTCGGGCCACCAGCTTCGCTTCTGGACACCTGCGCCGTGTGTCAGCAGAGCTTGCAGAGCCGGCGTGAGGCGGAGCCCAAGCTGCTCCCCTGCTTACACTCCTTCTGCCTGCGCTGTCTGCCGGAGCCCGAGCGCCAGCTCAGCGTGCCCATCCCCGGGGGCAGCAACGGCGACGTCCAGCAA
This sequence comes from Dicrostonyx torquatus, assembly GCA_028555095.1. Taxonomy (NCBI): domain Eukaryota; kingdom Metazoa; phylum Chordata; class Mammalia; order Rodentia; family Cricetidae; genus Dicrostonyx; species Dicrostonyx torquatus. The sequence continues at coordinate 822,328 of JAQHUG010000444.1, read as the reverse complement.
GGTGAGTAGCAGGCCGCACCCTGGTGCGGGTTTGGCGACGCGGGCAGGGGTCTTGAGGCTGCTCGGACGGTGCAGTGCCGAGAGGTTGCGGAGGCGAAAGCCACGGCCCCGGGGACGGTTACCAGAGAAGCTGCACCGCCGGAGATACGAGGAGGCAGAAGGGAGGGGTGCCGGCCGCGAGGGGCTGGGGGAGGGGATGCTGCGAGGGAGGTTTGAGGCGCTTCGGCAGAGGGTGGACTAACAGACAGAAAAGGAGTCTGCAGAAGCCTCCCTGAGAAGTGTTTTTGGGGGAAAGGGTCTGGTTCCGGCGAGTTGGACGAGAGAGTGGTCAGATGGGGTTGGGATGGATTGCTTCGGAGAGGGGAATTGGCCTGCTCTCGGTTAGGAGGAAGAATTACCGATTGAATGATAATAAAAGACATTGGAGACCTTGAGCTAAAAGAAGGCCCTACGGTGACGATGACATTGTGACGAGGAGCTCGGTAAGTGATAATAGTTGTGAGGGGCTTGCCTGGCTAGGGGAAATCCTTGGATTTGAGGATGAAGAAATGAACTTGGAAAGGAAGAGAGTGGTAGGAGGAGTTGGGCTTATGTTGTTATGCATTATTAGGCCCAAGTAGTCAGGGTGCTCTGCTAGGACTGAATAAAATACTCAGGATTTCATTAAGTCTAGTAGGGGAAACCTTAGTAACCTGCAGCTGTAGAGGTGGGTGCCATGGTTGGGTGTAATGGAGGGAAGGTGTAGGAAGCTCCCTGGTAAAGGAAGTCCTGGAGCATGTTTCTTGCTGGCTTGGATGATATTCCCGGCACAGGGCACTTTCTACAACCCTTTAAAGGATATGTGAAGTGGTTGGTTGTCTACCCTTCCAGTGTCTGAAACTGTTAGGTTTAGTTTGTTATGGATTTGAGATGCAGTATTGGCATTTTTCTTTTTCCTAGAAAGATCTCTTGTGTAGTACTCTAGCAGGCTGTAGGTACCCATTATGAAACAATGTTTCTATATGAAAATTAATAAATACATTAATGGGGTAGATACACCCTGCAATTCAGTTAGGCTTTATGACATGCTTGCTAAAAGCCTTAAATTTTCAAAGCTTTTAAAATTGATTTTGGAACTGTTGGAAAGGAATTGTGGCTTATACCAAAGGGTGGATTGGGGTTTATCCGATAGACTAGAGAACCTTCCTGAAGGGTCTCTTGTTGTAGGCTGTCTTAAAACTCTACATAGTGTCTAGGATGGCCTTGAACTTCTGATCCTACTGCTTCTGCCTTCTTAATTGAAGGATTATAGCCATGCACCACTACTAGATTTATGCAGTGCTGGCTGTAGTTGGAATTTTCTTTGGGGTGCCAACCAGTTCCCAAATAAAGACATGGAGACTTCTTATTAATTATGAATGCTTGTCCCACTAGCTCTTTTAATTTAACCTGTTTCTATTCATCTACATTTTGCCTCCTGGCTTTTTGCCTTTCTTTCCTTCTGTACATCCTACTTGCTTGCTTTCTCTGTGTCTGTCTGTGTGGCCCCTGTCCAACCTGCCCCCCCCCCCAGCCTAAATTCCTACTCCTACTTTCTTTCCCTGGGGGAAGTCCCACCTATACCTCTCCCTTACTATTGACTGTTCATCTTTTTATCAGACCCAATCAGGTGCCTTAAGCAGGCAAGGTAAAACAGCAATGCATCTTTACATACTTAAACAAATGCAGCACATCTTTGCATAGTTAAACAAATACTCTGCAACAGCTGGTGATGGAATCTGTTTTATGCATGTTAGGCTAGCATTTGACAGACTGAACTAGCCCAGCTTCTGAAGAGTTTTTGTATCAAGAGGAAAAAAACATTCAGATTTGTGATCCAGAAAAATGACTAGGACACTTGGAAGGACAAGGAGAGGCAAGGCTGCGGGCAGGGAGACCAGTTAGAATCTTGACAACAGTCTTAAGCGAGAAATTGTTTGGAATAGGTACTAAAGTCTGATACCAGATACTGCACAAGGGCACATTTGGTAGTAGGGTAGGCATTGGCTTGGTAGGTACTGGCTTTCTGAGAAATGCTGAATTTGGGTTTTTCCCTCGGCCCATTTCCTACTAAGTAATTGGAGAGATAAATATTTTCTTCTTCCTTTCGTCTTTCTTTTTTTCTCTCTTTCCTTTCCTTCCTTCCTTTTTTTTTTTTTTTTTTTGAGAGACAGTGTTTCTGTGTGTAGCCCTAGAACTTGTTCTGTGACCAGAATGGTTTTAAATTTAGAGAGCCTTCCTCTGCCTCCTGAGCGCTGGGATTAAAGGCATGCATCACTATTGCCTGGCCAAGATTAAAGTTCTGAGCAGAGTGCAATGGCATATATCTATAATCCCATCTCTTAGGCTGAGGCACTGGGATTGCGTTGCATTCAAGAGGAGCCTGGTTTTTGTAGTGAGTTCACAGTGAGACCCGATCTACAAATGCAACAACAACAAAAATAAACTAAAATTTGAGTTTTGATTGATGGAGATACTAAGTGAAAATAGGTGTAAATAGGGTAACTGCTTATGGTCCTTAAGAGCATAATAGGACACATGAGATTCAGTGTTCTTGTGAAAGCCAGTGTTAGGGGAGACATTTAGAGGGAACCAAAGATGCAAATGTATCTGACTGATTAGTTGAGGGACTGAAGTTACAAAGTTGGCTCTCTGAAATATGTGCAGGAGACAGAATAATCTGTAAATCATTAATTCTCTCTTGTTAGTTTTTGAACTAAAATAAGTGGAAAGGAATAAACACAGTCTCATCTAAGTGTTTATTTATACTGCTTTCTAAGTAGTTTTGCTTTCTGAGAAGTATCTAAAACAAATTGAATATTAAATAAAACAAATTGAATATTAAATCAGCCATTTTTAGGCAGACAGCCTAGAAAATATTTTGTCAGTAGTAACTTTTATATGTACCCTTTGCATTTCATAGCACAGTTAAAATCTAATTTTTTACTTGCTCATCTATATTTCCTATTAGACTATTGCAGAATATGTTTAATAAATATGGCTTTTGAGAAAATAAGAATAATCTAAAACCCACGGGGTGATGGCACATGCCTTTAATCCCAGCACCTGAGAGGCAGAGGCAGATGGATCTTGAGTTGGATGCCAGCCTGGTCTACAGAGTTCCAGGACAGCCAGGACTACAAAGAGAAACTTGTTCCAAAAAAACAAAAACCAAAAAAATCATCTTCCTAATGCTTCAGCCTTTTTTTTTTTGTTTTTGTTTTTGTTTTTCGAGACAGGGTTTCTCTGTGGCTTTGGAGCCTGTGCTGGAACTAGCTCTTGTAGACCAGGCTGGTCTCGAACTCACAAAGATCCACCTGCCTCTGCCTCCCGAGTGCTGGGATTAAAGGCGTGCGCCACCACCGCCCAGCTGCTTCAGCCTTTTAATACAGTTCCTCATGTTGTGATGACCCATAAAATTATTTTTGTTGCTACTTCGTAACTATAATTTTAATACTGTTTTGAATTTGTAATATGAATATTTTTGGAGATAGAGATTGATAAAGGTCATGACCCACAGGTTGAGAAATGTATCTAGAGGGACAGGAGACAGAGTACTGATTACTCTTACAGATGACCAAAGTTGGGTTCCCAGCACAATGCGAAGCCATCAGGGGGCTTACAGCTTCTGTAACACTGCCTATAGCTCTGGCATGAACACACAGACACACACAATAAATCTTTTAAGATATGAATCATTGTTGATTTAGGTTTTTTTTTTCAGAAATGTGTTTGAGATATGTAACTATACCTTAAAAAAGAATTATTTGTGGGATGTTTTGCCTGCATGTGTGTGCCTGGTGCCCTAAAACTGACTGGGAGCTACCATGTGGGTGCTGGAAATTGAACTCAGGTTTTCTTGAAGAGTACCCAGTGCTATTAATAGCTAAGCCATCTCTCCATTTCTTTTATTTATTTATTATTATTGCAATTTTTTAATTTACCTTTTTTAATTTCAAGGGGGAAGTTTGAATTCAGGGCCTTATCATTTGACTCACTTATCATTTGACATACCTCCGCCACTTATATCTGCCCTTTTATTGCTGGCTTTGAAACAGGATCTCATGTAGCCCAGGCTGGCATCAGACTTGCTATGTAACTGAGGATGGATGGTCTTTAACTCCTGATCTCACAAGGATTAGGATTATAGGCATATCTCACCAGATTGGGCTTTGTACACACTTTTAACATGATCCTCATGTGATTCTGGTGCAGGTAATAATCTACCATACTTGAACTTGGATTTGAAAATTTTAATTTTTATCTTGTGAGTGTTTTATGTGGGTGTGTTCATAATGTGCATGCAGTGCCCATGGAGGTCAGAAGAGGGCATTGGGTTCCCTGGAAATGGAGTTACAGACAGTTATGAGAAAGTGGATGCTGGGGCATGAGAAAGTGGATGCTGGGGCTTAAACCCGTATTCTCTACAAGTGTAGTGAGTGCTCTTAACCACTGAGTCATCTTTCCTGCTCCTGGATTTTAAGTATTTTGAGGAACAAGTTTTAATTTAGTGTTAGAGCATTGGAAAATCAAACCAGCTCATGTTTGTTGAATCTCAGTCCTAAGCTTTTAAAAGTGCTTTTGTGGTTTCGTGGGGTGGGGCAGTGGTGGTGGTGCACACGCCTTTAATCCCAACACTCGGGAGGCAGAGGCAGGCGGATCTCTGAATTTGAGGCCAGCCTGGTCTACAAGAACTAGTTCAGGACAGGCTCCAAAGCTATAGAGAAACCCTGTCTCGAAAAATAAACAGAACAAAACTCTGCCCCCTCTTCCCAACAGTGGTTTTTTGTTTTTTTGTTTGTTTTTCGAGAGGGTTTCTCTGCAGCTTTGGAGCCTGTCCTGGAACTAGCTCTTGTAGGCCAGGCTGGTCTTGAACTCAGAGAGATCCACCTGCCTCTGCCTCCTGAGTGCTGGGATTAAAGGCGTGCGCCACCACCGCCCGGCCCCAACAGTGTTTCTTTGTGTAGACCTGGCTGTCTTGGAAGTTGATGTATAGACCAGGCTGCCCTTAAACTCACCTGCTTCCCAAGTGCTGGGATTAAAGGTGTGTGCCACCAGATAAACTTGGGTACATTTGTGGTAGCACAATGATGGTGCCGCTGATCCCTGAGGTATAGTGAGCCACTTGATGTGAGTGTTGGGAGTTGTACTTGGGTCCTCCAGAGGAAGAGTACTCACAACAGCTGAGCCGTCTCTTCAGCCCCACTTTAATTCTTTTTCTTTAATTTTAATTTTTTGAGATAGTGTCTTATAGCAGAGCCTTGAACTTAGTTGAGCATGACTTTGAACTTCTGATCTTTCTGCCTCTAACTCCTGAGTACTGAGATTACAGCTTATGTGTTACTACTTCTGGTTTTTATGTTGCTGAGAATTGAATTTAGGGCTTAATGCTTGTTAGGCAAAAATTCTACCAACTTAGAATTTTAGCTGTGTTTTTACAGATAGGGTCTTGCAACTTTGCCCAGACTGTCCTTGAACTCCTGGGCTCTAGGCTCAAGTAATTGATCCTCCTGGTTCAGTTTCTTGAGAAATTGAGATCCTTGCCTGGCTAAAGAGTAGTTCTTAATGGGTGGCCCACAGAATGTGAGTACAGTTATCTTTAAGACCCTTTAATGGTATGCAGGGTTAAAACATTTTATTTTAAATAACTGCAGTTCCTCATTATTTGCTTTAGTTAGTGTGCTGACACAATAATGATAAAACTGCTGGTCTATAGCAGAAGGCTTCATGCCTTACTGCTGAGCTGTGCCCCTGCCCAGCCTAAGTCATTGTATTTGGACTGCCACTTTGTTAAGAGTTCTGAGTTGTGACCTGCATTTTTTTTAAAAAAATAGAAAATAATTTTTTTTAATTGAAAATGACTGACAGATGATGTTTTCAGGAATGTGTGTTTGGCAGCCATTATCTCAAGAATGAATGAATGAGCCTGTCACTTCCAGGAAAACAAGTTGCAGTATATGTTTGCCAAGGATAAAAATTGAGTGAGCTTTTAAGTGAAAGTTGGAATTTTGGAAAAACGGTATCTGTTGCTATGAGCCTGACAGTTTTTCATTACTTAAATCCTTTTCTGATGAGATTGGTAGAATATGTGTGTGAGCATGTATTTATATTGGATAATAATAAAATGTCAGCATTTGGAAGAGCTATACAACTCAGTGAATGAGTACTATCCAACTGATCAATGTAATGCTGTAATATGCTTAGGAAAGAGATTTAAAGCACGTCAGGCTAGAAGTACATACATTTTAATATGAGAGAAGTAAAAGTATACCTGTGAGGCTTAGGAGTCCACATTACTACAGACACTTAAATGTGCTTTTGAGATTTTTCTCTTATGTGAAAGAACTGAGAGGTTTTCTACAATTATTTGAAAAGATTACTAAATGTAATCTTTTCTTTTTTTTAAATACGTGGTCAGGTTTTTTATGTGCTTCAAAGAAAAAAAATTTAAAAACATTAAATGAGGTTGGCTTGGTGCATTTCTACAATGTAGGACTACATCCCTGCTATTTGAGAACCTGTTAGAAGACTGCCTAAGTCTACAAGTTTAGGGCCAGTCTGACTTCAACCTAGTGGAACTTTGACTAGATAACTCTGATTAATGTGGAAGTTTACATCAGGGCAGCTTCTGCTAGCAGACTTTAGAGGAATTGGAAGTAATATAACACAGTGCCACTCTTAACTATGTACGTATGTATATGTGTTTATTTATTTATTTTCGTGGTAGAGTTTGAATCTATGGCCTGGGGCATGCTAGGCACATGCTTTATCACTGAGTTATAGCTCTAGCTTGTGTGCACATATATGCACACATACTTACACATGAAAACTATTTCTTTTCTTTTTTTTTTTTTTTTTTGGTTTTTTGAGACAGGGTTTCTGTTTGATTCTGGAGTCTGTCCTGGAACTAGCTCTTGTAGACCAGGCTGGCCTCGAACTCACAGAGATCCGCCTGCCTCTGCTTCCCGAGTGCGGGGATTAAAGGCGTGCGCCCCCACCGCCCCGCATGAAAACTATTTCTGATAGAATTCTTTTTTGTAATGTGTGGGGTGTGTGTGTGTGTGTGTGTGTGTGTGTTTGTTTGTATGTATGGGTACATGTGTGCAGGTATATGTTCACATGTGGGTGCCTACCCATGGAAGCTTGAAGTTTATTTTGGATGTCTTTGAATACTCCACTTTACTGAGGCATGGCTTCTTGCTGAACCTGGAACTTGCCACTTTCATGCCAATCTGACTGGTAGTTCCCCTGCCTCTGACACTGAAGTGTTGAGATTACTGGCAGCAATACCCTGCTTCTCTTCTCTTATCTCTTATCTCTTATCTCTTACCTCTCCTCTCCTCCCCTCCCCTCCCCTCCCCTCCCCTCCCCTCCCATCTTCTCTCTCCTCTTCTCTCCCCTCCCCTCTCCTCCCGTCTTTCTCTCTTCTCAAGACAGGGTTTCTTTGTGTAGTCCTGGCTGTTCTGGAACTCACTCTGTTCAAACTCACTGAGATCCTCCAGCCTCTGCCTCCCGAGTGCTGGGATTAAAGGCATGTGCCACCATCACTCTGCTGGATCTTTCTCTGTAGACCAGGCTGCCTTGAACTCATAGAGCTCTGCTTGTCTGCCTCTGCTCTCTGCTCTCTAGCGCTCAAGCACTCTTCCCCTGCCTCTGACTTCCAAGTGCTTGGATTAAAGGTGTAATAATGCTCACCACTGCACTGGTCTAAATTTTTAAAATGTTGGTTCTGGGGATCTGAACTCCAGTCCTCATGCTTGTACAGCAAGTATTTTGTATACATCGAGCTGTCTCCCCATTCCCTAATGAATTGGTAAATATTTTAAAATTTTTAAAAAGTTTTATTTATGTGCATTCTTGTTTTGCCTGCATGTGTATCTGTACAAGCGTGTTGGGTACCCTGAAACTGCAGTTACAGACAGTTGTGGCTGCTATGTGGGTACTGGGAGTTGAACTTTGGTCCTCTGGAAGAGCAGCAGCAGCCACTGGGCCATCACAATATTTAAAAATTTTTAATATTTTATTTATAAATAGCTATAACATAGGCAAAAGTGCTTTGAGTCCTTTAAAAACTAGAATACAAGGATTCTGAGATCAAAATAACACCCAATTCTTTAAAGGACAATATGAAAATGATAATTACAGTCACTGGAATAGTGAGAAAGAGTAGGAGGCAGTAGGTTTATTCACTTACAGCTTTGAGATTACATAATGTAAAAATGAAGCCAATGCTTCTTTCCTGGAGTTAGCTTTTTCATAAATAGTTCACCATAGACTTACTATCTTGTTTTCTTTATGGCTATGACTTTTCTATCACCGTGTTTTTGCTAGTGCCAAGTTCAGAGATTAGGCTCAGGGTGATGGATAAATTAACCTCTGTCTCTTCTACGAGTCACAAACTGCCCCTCTGTCCCTAGTCATTAGACTCAAGGGACAGTGGGAAAGACTGCAAGGATGAATGAACACAGTTGCATCCTTTGTAGAGAAATGCTTAGTCTTTGGCTTAGCAATGAAAAAACGTGCACTACATGGTACTAATGAACAGCCCCTAATCCCAGGACCTTTATGTGTTATGTGAGACAAACACTGTACTGCTGAGCTACACCACAGCTCCAGTAAGACTTTTTGACTATGACTTATGCTCCTTCTATGAATTGTCTGTATATTTTCTATTTTATTTCAGACTGCTTATCTTTTTTTTGCAAGAATTCTCAGTGGATTCTGTACATTTTTTGTTGAACATGTAAATTGAAGATTATTTTGAGCCTACGTATTTTGATATGGTAACCAGCCTTTAAGGTAGACCTTTTTTTGTGGTTTGTGTCCAGTTTCTCAAGGCTGATCCCTTTGATCAAGAGAACGTACAGTTAACAGTGACTTCCTGAACAGCACCACCAGCTGGACACGGGGTGTCCTGTGCATTCAGATCACATCAACCAAATGGGAAACTCTTCAGCTACATGAAAAGCAGAGTAGTGAGTAGTCATATTTAGTGAAGAAGGAGAGTGAGGCTGGATAGAGTGTTCAGGACACGTGTAGGGGAGAAGATGGAGAGAGCAGAATTGTAATCAGGTAGGGCTGCAGGGAATGAAAAGAAAACAAAAGAAGTAAAATAAGAATAGACCCAGCTGTGGTGGTGTATGCCTGCAGTCATCAGTGCTTAGTTGGTTAGTGGCAAGAAGATCTTTAACATCTTCCCTAAGTACATAGCAAATTTAAGGACAGTGTGAGCTATATGCTATATGCAAGCTTATCTCAAAAATCCTCAAAGTACCTCAAGAATTTGGCAGTTTTGGCTCAGTGCTTCTAGTGAGGTTGTAGTCAAAATCACTAGGCCACAGTTACCTGAAGTTAATTAAGCTAGAAGATGCACAACCTCCATGTCTGCTCACTCATATGGCAGGAAACTTCTATATTGGCTCCTTTCCAAGGACTGTAAAAAGAGTGTTTTTGTGGCACAACAACTTTCCCCTAAGAACCAAAAAGATGCAAAGTATAAAGAAAATAGTTGTGTGCCTTAAGTGACCTGGCCTGAATCACAGCAAAATTTCTTAAAAAAATGAAAATGACCTTAAGGTCTACCTTAGAGACTGGCTACCATACCAAAATACATCGGCTCAAAATAAAAAGCTTAATTTTTGAGTGTCTTATTTATAAGTAAAGCGAGGAAAGTCCTCTACATGTGGAAATCATAACTTCCTTAGTTGAGCAAAATGTTGCAAGTTATTCTAAAAATGATTCTGTTCTTTTTTGGTTTGGGATTTTTTACATGGTCATCACCACTGCCAGGCGTCCATTCTTAGTAGAGTATTACAAATAATTTTACTAGGTTATTTTATTTTTAAATTTCTGTCAATAAAAATTAGAGAAATTAGTTTTTTTTGTTACATAAGTTCGTTTTATATCCTTGATAATTGCCTTAAGGCCTAAAACTGTACTTTCTGGTACTATGGCCCCATATTTGGATTTGGTGGGAAGTATTAGGTAACAGTTATGAGTCAGGTCTCAAGAAGTGCGTTTGCGGTACGGTATGTTATGCAGGATTTGAAGGAGTGCTCAGATTTTTATTTGAAACAGTACAAATGACTCCTGGAATAAAATTTTTGCAGCACTCTGGCCTGTTACTCATTTGTGGTTTATTAGTAGAATGCTAATAACCAAATTATACAACATATTTTTTAGAAACAAGCCTCATATAAGTACTAGTGTACAGGGAGGATGTCATTGAAAACATGTAGCCATTTTTATATGGAATACAATAGATATGAGGTAGGGTGCTTAGAATTATTTCACTGTGCTTGTATTTATAAATCTGACGAATCAAAAGTAACAAAAACACTACATCTCAGTGTTGTCAGGATATCAAGTTTTCTATTTTCTACTTAGTGTTGTGAAGCATATTATAGGGGGAATGTGTAGTAAACCTTGAGCCCATTGAATCTTTCTGAAATGATTATTGATCAGATTATTTTAAAAAATGGTGTGAGATTTTGTAACAGTAAGTCAAATATTCACTGAAATGTTCAGAAGTAGAGGTTAATTATGGCTGAAATGTGCTGCTTCTGCCCATGGTGTTGGCTTGAGGGGATCCCTTTTGCTCATATGCATATTATTGTGATGATTTTTGTCCTTATCCTTTCACTTGCAGCTCAGGCTGCTTTTACATCTATCCAATTTTTTCTCCTGTTTGTCCCTTATAAAATATTATGTGCTTTTAAGATAGTGTCTGAATTAATAATGGCAGGAAAAATTAACTGTGGACAATCAGTGGATTATTCAAATACTTCCTTGAATTCATCTAGATCACTTTGTAAAATAACATGAAGTCCAAACCAGATATGTTATTGCTTGTCTATAATCATATATATATATACACACACACACACACACACACACACACTCATATGTGTGTGTATATATATATATATATATGTGTGTATATGTATAGCACTTGGGAATATATCAAGTTCTTCTGAAAACAAAACAACGAAATGATCAGTTTCTATGTAAAATATTTTCATGTTACTTTATTGCTTATAAAGATCTTCTCAAAGGTACAATAATGTTATTTTTCTAATGCTAAGAATCAAACCTAGGACTTTTCCATGTCATGACCATCTCCTCTTATTCACTCATTTATTCTCCCTTGGAAGAAAACGCCAGGCCTCACTGTAATCCCACTTACTTTAATAAACAAGGCCACAGAGGTAGATTGATAAAATCATACTTAAATATAGCTCTTACATGTTGGAGTTACTAACCTATAATATATAAGGAGTAATGGAGAAATCCAGCCTGAAATTGAGAAGTGGGTGTTGGAGCCCATGGACTGAAGTTGCAGACTGAAGTGAACTGCCATGTCAGGGGGGATTGAATCCAGTTCCTCTGGAACAATAGCTAGTGCTCTTATCGTCTTAGCTATCTCCAGCCCAGCCCCTCAGTAAAATTTTCCCTTTAGACGGTTTTCAGTAGCTGTATTGTAATATATTGACGTTATTTGTATGTGTGTGTTTATTATGTGTGACTGAAGTGTGCCTAGAAGTTTTTGAGGAAGAGTTTCTTCTTGAACCTAATTGAGCTAGACTGTCCAGCAAAATCATGAGAGTTTTCTGTGCCTCTCCAGTGTGCATCACAGTGTTGTGCAGTCCATCTTTTTTTATCTTTGTTCTGGAAATTGAGCTTAGGTTCTCCAACTTGGTCATAAGCACTTTACCCAGTGAGCCTTCTCCCCAACACTGTAATATGTTATTAACAACAAGCATCATTATAATCATTAGTGTTTCACTGCAAGAAACAAATGCAAATGTGTTTTCAAATTAATATTTGAATCTTGTAGTCATATTTGGAAAGTGATTGGAATGCCACACTAATGGTGTTTGGGTCTCAGAATTCACATAAGCACTTTTAATTATGATATAGGTGTCTTTAGAATGACCCTAAATCTTTCTGTCGGGTATGTAAGAGTGTGGAATAATAAAATTTTAAAGTGTTATATGTGTATGTGTTTAGATGACAGGCAGTTTGTGGGAGTCTGTTCTCTCCTTCCCATGTGTAGGTTCTGGTTATTGAACTCAGGTCGTTGGGTTTGACAGGTTTCTTTGCCTAGTCATCTCTTGATCCTAGGTATTTTGGTTTGCAGTTTTCTTGAGAACTTTTAAAGTTTAGCACCATTTGGTATGTTGCCCCCTTCTATATTCTCCCTCTTGTTTATTGTTCTGCAATACTGGGGATCAAGCTTAGGGCCTCATGTTTTTTTTCCCACTGAGCTATACTCCCCCTAACCCTATGTGCCCACATTCTTAGTGTATTTTCTACCTCTTTTTTTCAGTGCTTGTGTGTGTGTGTGTGTGTGTGTGTGTTTGTGTGTATAAATAAATATAAAATTTCCAGATATATATCCTGGTTTGTGACTTGCCTTATACTTGCATTTTATAATTGAGATTATTTTTTGCTCTTTGGGTGTATATGATTTAGGGAGGTGATGCCTGTGTGTCATAGCATGTGAATGGAGGTCAGTGGTGTTGGTCCTCACCTTCCATATTTATTTATTTATTTATTATGTATACAACATTCTGCTCCATGTATGCCCGCATGCCAGAAGAGGGCACCAGATCTCATTACAGATGGTTGTGAGCCACCATGTGGTTGCTGGGAATTGAACTCAGGACCTCTGGAAGAACAGTCAGTGCTCTTAACCTCTGAGCCATCTCTCCAGCCCAATACTTTTCATTTCTTAAAACTTTATTTTACTTTTTATTTGCTCAAACATTAAATAAGTGTACAAAACTATACAAGGAAAAGATTCCTAACATTTCTTGTCTTCGTGAAGTTCCTGACCCCTCATTCATAGTTTGTGTTAAGTTTATTTTGACTGTCAGTGTATTCAGGTAATTTTCTACTAGGGTGTCAAGTTGAGTGGTGGAAAAGGTAGTCTCTTCAGGAAAACAGTATTGTGAAAATGGGTTTTCAAGAACAGATGAAATTATATCTCTATCAGACACCATATGCAGAAATGAACTTCAGATGGACCAACAGCCTAAGTATAAATGAAAAAGTCATAAAACTCTTTGAAGAAAATAGTAGTAAGTCTTCATGACCTTGGGGTTGACAGTGGATCCTTACATATGATACTAAAAGAAGGCAGAAAACTGGACTTTATCAAAATATATGCTTAAAGTGATATTATTAAGAATGTGTAGAAGACTAGGGAGATAAAATAGCAGATGGGGCTCTTGCTGCCAAGCTTGTTGACTCAAGTTTGGTTCCCTGGGACCTGCGGTGTGGGAGAAGAGAACTCACACCCACAGGTTGTCCTGTTATATCCACGTGCATGCCTTGGCATAAGTGAACTCCTCCCACAAACACACACAAGCTAAATAGCTGTATTTATAAAAGAAAGCGAAAAGACTATTTTAAAAGCAATATATTGAACAATGGTATGGTATGCAGAAAGTCACAGCCAGTAAACCATGAAAAAATGTTCAGAATTCTTTGATACTTAGAGCAATATAGTCCTGGGCTGAAGATGCAGCTCAGTGGTAAAGCATGTGAAGCATAAGGCTGTGTGTGTCATTGGGGGCAGAGTGTAAACAAAACCGTGCTGCTTCACACTTAGTAGGATGTCTGTCATAAGAAATAAACAGGAAGTAGTGACCAGAATGAGGGGAAATTAGATCACTTGTACTTTGTTGGTGAGCTGCTACTGTGATGTTTATTGAACCCAGGGCTGTGCACATAAAAAGCAAGTGCTTGGCCAGTGAGCTATACTTTCTGGATTTTCTATTTGAAAATATATCAAATCAATGAAATGTAAACCCAATATCAATGGCTGTGTTGCTTTGGGCAGAGTGGCAAGATATTTTACTTGACTTAAGTACTTTCAGCTGAGGTTGAGCTAGGAGGGTAGTGTTCCTCTCCCTCCCCCCAGGGTTTCTCTGTGTAACAGCCCTAAATGTCCTGGAACTCGCTTTGTGGACCAGACTGGCTTTGAACTCACAGAGATCTGCCTGTCTCTCTCTGCCTCCTGAGTGCTGAGGTAAATGACATGCATCATCGCTGCTCAGCTAAGACTTCACTGTTTTAAAAATGGCCCCAGGTGCCTTCTAATATTTCACTCACATGAATGCTTTATCTGCATGTATGCCTGCATGGCAAAAGGGCATCAGATCCCACTGTACATGGCTGTGTGCATTGGGGTGTGTGTGTGTTTAGAAAGTAGTAGAGGCTTTGTTCAGGCAAGAAGACTTGCAGGTACTAAAGCTTGGAGGGGTGACTCATCTGTTAAAGCACTTGCTACTCTTCCAGAGGACCCAGGTGTGATTCTAGCATCTACTTGGTAGTTTACAACTGTCTGTAATTACAGTTCTAGGGGACCCAAAACCCTCTTCTGGCCTCTGTGGTTAAAAATGAGGCACATTCGAGGTATGCAGATAGGCATCCAGGTAAAACATCCATACACATAAAATAAAAAAGGGAAAAAGACACCCCACATCTTAAAAAATAATAAAAAGGAAAAGACACCCCACATCTTAAAGTTTCAGAATTCTGTGGATTCAGTGTTATTGGGCCAACAGTAAATATTATTAAAAAGTGTCTTCAAAAGAAGATTGCATAACATAATACTGTAATGAACGGTTGATGAAGATGTGACCAAAACTTTGCAGAAACCTATGTTCCATTTCTTACAGGGTAGTAGTTAAGTATTTGTTAATTTTTATTTACAAGCAGCCTTATAGAGATAACTATCCTACTTAATGAGTTGTCAATGCAAATAAAGTCAATGTAAATGGAAATACTTCTCTGAAGACTGTTTGGTCTGATATTAATATAGTGACTCTTAAAAATCTTTTTTTTAATTATTTTTTTTTAAAAATTTGAGATGTAGCTCAAATTGGAAGGGGGGCATGTCTCGCTGACCACAAGGCCCTGGGTGTTCATTCCCCAGCACGGTAAAAAAAAAAAAACCCTTACTTGCAGACTTGGAGGTTGTGAGCCACCATGTTGGCACCACAGGAACTGACCCCAGGTCCTCTGTAGGAATTTTGATGCGGAGTCATCTCCCCCACAACACTAACTTGTTTTTAAAGGATTTTTCTGGGTCCCTTGACTTTTTTTCACTACATATAGATACATGTTGATATCTGTATGTCAGTGCATCTGACCAGCAATCTTGTCTGTTCATTCTAGGGACTGAACCTTTGAGTTCATGTGGTGTAGGAGGGATCTTCTTTTGTGTTGCTTTCATTGGTTATTAAAGAGAATGCCTGGCCTATAAGATAGGACACAGCCCTTAGGTGGGCGGAGTAGACAACAGAGTTCGGGGAAGAAAGGAAGTGTGAGAGATGCCATGATTCTCCCGCCAGAGATGGACGTACGATAGAATTGTCCTGTAAGTCACCACCTCGTGG
>JAQHUG010000444.1:781238-793398 GCA_028555095.1 Dicrostonyx torquatus | reverse complement strand
TCTGCCTCACAAGTGTTGGAATTAAAGGTGTGTGCCACCACACCCAACCACTCCAAACTACTCTCTCTCTCTTTTTATTTTAAAGACCTTAACCTTTTTTTCCTCTCCGAAGCCTGCATATATTTTTAACACATTGTAAGCCATTCAGAGGTTTTCATTGTCTTTGAATCTCTCTTTACTTTATATGTCTCTTTTTCTGACCACATGAGTCTTTAATTTGCTAATATGACTAGGATTAAAGTTGTGGCTTTCCCATTCCTCAGCTTTCTGAGATTTCAGCCTCATGGTGGGTGTACCAGTGGAGCCATGTTTATTGCCACAAGTCTGGCTTTTCAAGGTCTCTGTCACCAAGCAAGATGCAGCAGTCTGCTCACAAACCACACTCAAATGCTCTGTAGCCAG
This sequence comes from Dicrostonyx torquatus, assembly GCA_028555095.1. NCBI lineage: Eukaryota > Metazoa > Chordata > Mammalia > Rodentia > Cricetidae > Dicrostonyx > Dicrostonyx torquatus. Next base: position 792,996 of record JAQHUG010000444.1, on the reverse strand, counting down.
ACCTCCTTCCTGAAAGAGTCAGAGTTTGCGCTGGCAGGATGGCCCAGAAAGCCAGCATTTTAAAAGTGGGCCGGCTTTTTTCCTGCTATGGCTGAAAACCAAAAAGCATGCAGTCAGCTTTTCATCAACACCATTTAAGTGTTTTGTGGTAGAGCCCCTTAAAAGGGCTGCAAAGTTTTTGCAGCTAAAGCTGAGTCAGAAAACCTTTCTCTTTCTTTTTTTTTTTATATAATTTATTTAACTTTATTTGCATTGGTATGAAGGTATCAGATCCCCTGGAATTGGAGTTACAGACAGTTGTGAGCTGCCATGTGAGTGCTGGGATTTAAACCTGGGTCTTCTGGAAGAACAACAGGTGCTCTTAACTGCTGAGCCATCTCTCCAGCCCCAGAAAACCTTTCTTAAATGAGAGCAAACCTGACAAATTGCTGCTGCCAAGAACCATGCATAATGCTGTTATTTTGTGTCTAGAATTACTTCCCAATCTCTTTCAGGCTTTATGTGGATGCAGTTGTCCACACGTTTACTAACTCTTACAACTTATATCAGCCCATTATTCTTGTCTATGTTAGCCACGTGGCTCGGTACCCTATTCAGCGAGGCAGTCACATCTGTGGCTGCGTTAAGCATTTTGCCTGCATATGTGTATGTGAGTACTTGTTTCCCATGGCTTTTTTCATACATCTATAGTTTTGGTTAACCTTTTCTCACCTTCTTTTCTATTCTTGCTTAAATTTCCACACCTTGTATTCTCATTTCTAATTTTATTACATATGTGTCCTGCTATTACTGCCAAAGCTTCCTTATTCTCCCTCTTGTGGACTCCTTTTTAGTTACCTGACCTCTACATCTACTCCCATGTAAACACACACATACTGCTTTCCACCAACCATTTACAATTAGCTCATCACTGCATCAATTTAATTTAAAATTTATGTGCTATGTTTAAATGTACTATAAAATTTAGATGCTAGGATCTGCATATGGGAGAGAACCTTCAGTATTTGTCTTTCTGAGCCTGAGCTACCTCTATTCATATATTTTCCCTTTTCCTGCAAGTTTAATAGTTTCCTTTTTCTTTGTGGCTTAATAAAATTTCATTGAATATATAAACCCCATTTTCATTATCCATTTATCAGTGTATGTCTATTGGTTCCATAGAGAACAGCAATAAGTATAATAGATATATAAACATCTATGTGGTAGTATATGGAGTACATCCCAGTAGTGATGTAACTTGATTTTTATGGCAATTCTAGTTTTAGTTGTGGTTTTTCTGGGATGTTTCCATAATGATTTCCATGGTGGCTCTACCCGTTGACACACTGTCCAACAGCAAATATGAGTTCTCTTTTTCTCAAACCCTTTCCTCTCTCCAGCTTTTGTGCTTCTGTTTTATAGATGATTGCCATTCTTTCTGATCTGGGTGAGTTGGACTCTCAAAGGAGTTTTAATTTGTAGTTTCCTATCCCTAGGATTTAATAGGTTCCAATAACATGCTGTAGAACACATCTTGATTATGGACCCTGTATGCCCTCTGACCCATTTATATTTCTGTCTGTCCTTGTCAAGTTTTGTGGTCCCTAAATATTTATTTCTTCCCCTTTAAAATGGTGGCACTCACTGAAACTAATTATGTTAAGACAAGTGAAACAATCATGCGTATTTTACAACAAAACCTCGGGTTGTTGGAGTGTGTGGTGTATTCCTTTAATTCCAGAACTCGGGAGGCAGGCTAGTGGATCTCTTAAGTTTACAAAGTGAGTTCCAGTCCAGTAAATTTGTGTTGTAGATACGTATCTTCATTTGCATGACTGACTTGTCAGTGGTTTGTTTTATTTTTCTGTGTTAATTTTTAATTCTTGAAATTCCATATTACACCTTCCTTCCTTTTTTTTTTGGTTTTTCGAGACAAGGTTTCTCTGTAGCTTTGATGTATGTTCTGGAACTAGCTCTTGTAGACCAGGCTGGCCTCAAACTCAGAGATCCACCTGCCTCTGCCTCCAGGAGTGCTGGGATTAAAGGCGTGCGCCACCACCGCCCAGCTAGTTTATCCTGTCTAATAGATACACTAATAGGTAAAAGCATGGTTGCTCTTTTTCCTACAGTTGCATAAGTTATACTAAGTACCAAACTAAAATTTGTAGAATGATTTTTTTATTTCTTGCTACAATAAGTAAAATAAAAAATTTGTTGATTTGTAACACATATACTTTATACTTTTAAAGCTACGGAGGCACAAGTTTGAAATCATTTTCCCTGGGTTAAAGGCAATGTTGATAGGCCTGGTTCTACAGGCTTTGGGGAAAAAATCTATTATTATCTTTTTAGCTTTTAGTGGCCACCTTTCTTAGAACATCACTCTGGTCTTCTGTTTGTCTTCAGCTGCTCTGTTGTCTGGTCTGCATCTGTGTGCTAGAGAGGTGGTTCAGTGGTTAAAAATGCTTGCTGCTCCTCCACGGTTGAGTTCCCAGTACCCACCCAAGTCAGATGGCCTGAAACTCCAGCTGTAAAGGATCCTATACCCTTTTTTGTCTTCCTTGGGTATCTACACACATACACTCATCCAACCACACCCCTCTGCATCTGCCTCACTCTTGTAGGGTCCCTCAGAATAATTCAGAAGTAATATACTTCTTAAGCACCTTGATGACATTTTTCTCTCTTGGCCTCCTTTTGAGACAAGGTTCTACGTAGTTCTGACTGTCCTGGAGCTCATTATGCAGACCAGACTGGCCTTAAACTCAGAGATCTGCCTGTCTCTGCCTCCCTAGTGCAGGGATTAAAGGCGTGCACCACCACCTGACTCAGAATTCTCTTCTTCCCATTTTGAAAAACATTATCCACTATTAACCTTTGTCTCTTTTTTCAGTTGGTGTCATACGGTGTCCAGTATGTCGTCAAGAATGTAGACAGATAGATCTTGTGGATAATTATTTTGTGAAAGACACATCTGAAGCTCCTAGCAGTTCTGATGAGAAGTCAGAACAGGTATGCACCTCAATTTTTCTGTATATTTTCTGTTATTAAAATGTAAATTATAAGAAAAATATTTAAGTTATTTAGTCACTTTTGTAGTTCTGTATTTCCAATTAGCAATAAACAATAACTCTTCCACACCCTCAGACATGGCGAAATAAAGTACTTATTTGTTTATTTATTGGTTTTTCAACATAGGGTGTCTGTGTAACAGCTCTAGCTGTCCTAGAGCTAGCTCTGTAGACCAGGCTGGCCTCGAACTCAAAAAAAAAAAAAAATCTGCCTGCCTCTGCATCTCGAGTGTTGGGATTAAAGTTGTGTGCCACCATCACCCAACAAATACTTATTCTTCAAAAGGTAAGTTTTGCGTAGATTTTTATGTTCTGAGTATTGGATTTTTACTTATGGTTTACCTAGGGTTATTAGTTAAGGAATCTCGTTGAACATAAATGGATATCAAGATGATTTTATTCTTTTTATAATGAATTAGTGTTTTTTGAGAACAAGTTGCAAAGTTTTTCTTTTATTTTGTGGATCTACATTTGGCAAATGTAATGTAGACTGGTACCTTTTTTCTTTTAGGTCTGTACAAGTTGTGAAGACAATGCAAGTGCAGTTGGTTTTTGTGTAGAATGTGGAGAGTGGCTATGTAAGACATGCATTGAAGCACATCAGAGAGTAAAATTCACTAAAGATCATTTAATCAGGAAAAAAGAAGATGTTTCAGGTACGATACATATAGTTGCTATTTAAAAAAACAAAAACAAAAACGTGTGTCTGTGTGTATTCATGCCACAGTGCTTACTTGTGGAAGTCAGAGGACAACCTTCAGGAGTTAGATTTCTGTAGCATTTGTTTGAGTCCAGGGATTAAATTTCAACCATCAGGCTTGCCAGCATATGCCTTTATTACTGAGCTGTTTTGCTTGTCCCAATACACATAGTTTGAATGCTCACATTTAACCTTTTGAGTCTAAAATAGTATGGTCTACTTATTTATGATTTTGATTTTGATTACTACCACCAATAAAAATAAAATTAGTAAAAAATTTTATTGTCTAAAAATATTTTATTTGTTACAGAGTCTGTTGGAGCATCTGGTCAGCGCCCTGTGTTTTGTCCTGTACATAAACAAGAACAGTTGAAATTGTTCTGTGAAACATGTGATAGACTGACATGTAGAGACTGTCAACTGTTGGAGCACAAAGAACATAGGTACAGAAGTCAGTTGGTTACTGAAAAATATTAGAAATAGTACCAATAAACTTGTTTTTAGACAACTATTGGTCCCATAATTTTGTTTTACAGTATTTAAGCCCAGATTTTATTTCTTGAAGTAATCTATCTTTGATAAGATAACGTCTTTTATGGTCATATCTAATTATATTATGAATATTTGTTGTGGTCTATCGTTGATGTGGGTTTGAGTTGGTAAGATTTAAGTTAGGTTACTTCCTTGTTCATTAGTCCTATGGTTCAAATAAACTTTTTCCAAATGTAATGTTTTAGGTCGGAAGCTATGTGTGAAGTAGTATTTGTATGGAGGTAACTGATAAATATTCTCACATATGCAGCTGATACCATATTTTAATATATAAGCATAAATATGCTGGTTTCACGTTAGATATATTATTTGCAGGAAAACTAGGACTCTATAAACAAATGTTGTTAGTATAGTTTTAATACATAACTTTATTAGCTATATTTTAACTGAATCAGCAACACTTACACGTTTGTTTCACCTGAACTGTTTCAGGACTGTAATAGAATTTTTAATTAGGCTTATACCAACTTTTACAAGCTTCCCCACTTTCCATGGCATTTGTTTTATAAATAGGTGATATGGCCCACCTACAAACTAGAAGTATCTAGGATATTTTTTAAGATAGATTTCTAAATTGATGAAAGTAAGTTTTATCAGTCTGCTCTCAAGAAAGAGTAGTAATGAGTTTCTGCCCCAAACCCCAGCTAACCTGTAACCTGTATTTTCCATCTCTCGCTTTCTTATTTTCTTTGACAAATGAAGTCTGGTTGAGTTGCCCAAGTTGGTTTCCAGTTTATGATCTTCCTGCCTCTCTCAGGCTCCCTTGAACCTGGGATTATAGGAATGCACAACTGTTCCTGGAGTAAATGTTTTCTAACTGTGGATTTATTGAGTGTCACTGATGCTGCCATCTAATAGCTATCAGTTCTTGTACTTAATGCTGGGCACTTTTCTCAGTGCTGACTGCTCATTTAATTCGTGAAATATGAGTGTTGTTGTCACGACTGTTTGAAAGGTGAGAGAACCTACTCTCAGGAGGCTTTAGTAATTTGTGCAAGTGGTGGAGCCATGATTTGAGGACCAGTGTTTGTGCTCTAAATCTCTTTAGTTTACATGTTCATTTTTCCCCATATTGTGTAGAAACTAGAATGCAGTGTATAATATATAAAGCAGCTCACATTCGATTTTATAGGTAATGCCTTTTTGAAAAAAAAACCTCATTTTTAGAGAACAATCTTTTTAGCCTTAATTAGTTATATTCAGAAATGTTGCATGTCTCTCATCTGCAGCTTGGCCATGTTTTACCTGAAGTGACTAATCTTATGGAAGACTTCACCTTCAGAGCCAAATCACAGTATTATATTCCTCCAGTTGTCTCAGACATTAAATTACCTTTGTCACAGCTTCAGCCAGATACTTTGATCCCTCAGATTTCTTTCATAGTATGTAAATTAAATAATAAGTTAATTATTTGGGGGAGAGGAGTGCCAAAATTCAGCGTGGAGACCAGAGTACAACTTTCAGAACTGGTTCTATCTTTCCTTCATAGGACTCCCAGGAACTGATTTTAGGTCATTAGACCTGAGAATGTCTTTCTCTTGCTGAGCCATTGCTCAGGCTACACGGTGAAAAGGAAGATGGTATACTTTTTCTTGTGACAATATAGTTTCATTGGTCTTGAAGTAGAGGGTTCATGGGTAGGGAGTAGTAGAAGAGTAGTTTCAACTCACTTCCCACCTTGAAGTGTTTAAAAAGTTTTAACTTTTTTCCTTTATCATTTACATCTTAGTCCTGATTATATTAATCTGTTCCTGTCTTCTGCTGTTCCCCCTCTCTGTTTGAGGCAGTTTGGAACTTGCTATGTGGACTGTCAGGGCCCGGTGCTAGCCCGGACCATAAATTATTTCTCTCAACCAGACCCCAACATAAAATCTCCCTTGACTGGCGTGGAGGTGTGGGAATAAAGACACAACTCAAATGGCTTTATCGGGAGGGAGATTCTCAGTGGTCCCTCATGAGGTCCTGAGTTCACATCCTGAGGAATTCCTCTCGTTTATTCTCCAGACAGCTTTTATACCAAAATATAAATTGAGTGGGAAACACACCAGCATTCTGTCTCCTAGGTAACCAGATGAATGGCATGTTGTCAAGTAGGTTTACATTAACATCTCTATCACGCATCCTCCAAATTACAAAGAAAGGAACAACAACACCCTGACCTTTTGTTAGGGCAATGACAGCCTGTCTGCAGGGCTACGTGACCACCTCAGGTGGGGCCTATGGCTTCAGAGTCTGGCTACCACACCATATAGAAATGTGGGCCTACAATGGATCATGCTAGCCTTACACATCTAAGGATTCTTCTGCCCCTATCTCCTAAGTGCTGAGATTATTAAGTATGCTTACCCTACCCAGCCCTAATGTATGGTCTTGAAGATATGGGGGTGGGGGGGAGATAAACTTTTTTCCTTCTCCTGTGTTCAGCTTCAGAACATGTCTGTGGCTATTAATGTATGTTTTTTTTTTTTTATTCTTAGTGTTAACATTCTGACATCAATTATTCACTTAGAACACCTGTGTATGTCGAGTTAGTTTGGTCAACTGATTAAAGGTTCTTTGGGGTGTTCCTTCTTGAGGTACCAGTTGTAAATTGGGTTATGGTCCATAGACTAGGACCTCTTTAATATACAATTGTGTTTATTATGAAGATATTTTAAATACAAATGGATAGCCATTTGATGAGACACATAGAGCAAGCTATAGGAGAAAGGGATGTATCAGTAAGTTTGTTATTATCCAAATGTTCAGTAACCTAGAAGCTCTGCAGATTCTGCCTTTTGTATTTTTTAATGTAGGTTCATTTTGTAGGCACGTTATTGAAGTCACTGATGTTTTGTGATCAGCTCAAGTTTCAGACCATTTCTTTTAAGTTTAGAGGGACAGTGATGAAATTTCCTAATGACATAGCACTTAGCGTGTACCCCCATTAAGAGGCATATGATATATATCATAGTATCACATCTTTCTCCTGTTTGTTTTTTTGATGTCTTGATGTGTAATCTAGGCTGTCCTCAAACATGCTGTCGTGCCATAGCCTCTCAGATTACAAAGATGACATTATGCCCCAAACTGCATTTGCATTACGCTTTGCCTGGTTGTATGATTGTAGAACTGTACTTAAAAAGCTGTTTCCCATTGCTACAGAGAACTCAGGGCTGGTCTCACTGATCTGAATTCTGTTAGGTTAAATTTTTTTTTCGTTGCTGCCTATTATTGAAGTATGTTGCTAACATAAAAAACTTAAGTAGAACAGCAAAATACTTTTAAGTGGTCCCTCTTTAATCAAAAAGTATGAGTTTTCAGTGTATTGCATGCCATATAATCTTTATCTTTATATTCATCATCCATTCACAAGACTGCTTTTATTTTTGATATCATCTTCAGAGTATAGCAAAACCCCAAATGTTTGGGCAAGTAGCCTATCCACCAGAGTGGTGTTCTAATGAAACAGGATGCTAGTCATTCATGCTATAATTATTGTCTATAAACTATTCAACATTTTGCTAACCAAGAAGAGTTTGCTAGATCCTAATTACAGGATCCAGCAGTTCTTCAGTTGATCCCGTTACTCCTGGGGAAAAGGGTACTTGTTTACAGGTATGTTGAGCACTGATTTGTATTCTCTTGGTTACATATTCCTGTTAAAAAAAAAAAAATTCCTGGGGCTGGAGAGATGGCTCAGAGGTTAAGAGCATTGCCTGCTCTTCCAAAGGTGCTGAGTTCAATTCCCAGCAACCACATGGTGGCTCACAACCATCTGTAATGGGGTCTGGTGCCCTCTTCTGGCCTGCAGGCATATACACAGACAGAATATTGTATACATAATAAATAAACATTTTTTTTTTAAAAAAAATTCCCTTTTATAGGATAGTCCATTGGATGCATGTTTCCATTTTAGAGTTTCTCTCAATACTTGAACATGTGATAGTTATTCTAGGCTTCAGGATTAATTTCTGTCCTTCAGCCACACAGTTTTGACCATTGTCCATTACCACCTTAATTTTTCTCAAATGCTCTATATTATCTCTCAGTATCTAGAATAGAATTTACTCCTCCAAAATTGTAATGCTTGTTATTGGGTGCAACAAAAACAGCCTTGGTCATAAGCAATAGCTGCATAAAAGTGTTGCCAGATATTTACAGAAGCCACATCTAAATGTATATCATATATATTGAGTGCAAGAGTATTTTGAGTACTATTGCCTAGTTCCTTTCGCAGAATGTCTGAACCCTTTCTCTCAAGGTCATTTTTTCTGTTGCAACTGTGAGATTTTGTATTGTAACACTAAATAATTTCAAGTTACTGAAAAGAGGACTGAGGAGATTCTTCAGTTTTGTAAAGTGCTTGCCTTGCAAGAATGAGGACTTGAGTTCAATCTCCAACATTCATATTAAAAAGCCAGGTGTGGTATTGCACCCTTAAAATCCCTGCTGGGTATGGGGAGGCAGTTGGGTTCCTGGGGCTTCCATATCCTAGTCTGTGAACCCTAGATCTTGTTGGAAGATGGCTCCTAAAACCCAACATCCAATGTTGACCTTTTGCCTCTACATATGAATGTGAATACACATAAAATAAAAAAATGACAGCGTCTGGAGACATGGTTTAGAAGTTAAAGAGCATGGCTACTTTTCCAGAGGAGCTGGATTCAGTTTGTGGCACCTACATGGTGGTTCGCAACCAGCTGTCATGACATTCTGGAGGGATCTTCAGGTCTCCAACAGTATCAGGCATATACACAGAGCAGAAGAATACAGGTAGGCAAAACATTCATACGTATGAAATAATAATAGTAGTGCATTTTCTTTTTTGCTTTTTTGTTTTGTTTTTGAGACAGAGCTCTCTGTATTAACAGTCCTGGATCACCCTTTTATAGCCCCAGACTAGCCTTGAATTCATAGATTTGCCTGCCTCTGCTTCCCAAGTGCTGGGATCAAAGGCATGCACCATGCCTTTTTAAAAAGAAAAAATGTTACAAAGAATAACAGTTACTAGCTATAAATCCTTAATGAGTCCACAATTTCTTTTTGTGTTTTGACAAATGTAATTTTTAGAACAGTCTGATGAAGGTAAATATGATCATTATGTATCTTACTGAAGAGAACTAGAATATAGTCATCCAACTCTTGACTGTGAATCATAATAGATATAAGTCATGTCAGAATGATAAAATGTTTTATCTAAAATGGGGAAGCCCCCCCATTGCAACTCCAGCAGTAAGAAATAAGTTCATTAAGAGAAGATAACATAGTTCCTGAAAAGCTAGTAAGTTCTCAAAACCAGATAGTTGTTGAGTCTAGATTAAGAAATACTTAGTAATGTAAAATTTGGCTGAAATAGATAAAAATAGGATCATTGAAATTGAGTTTTGAATATATGTTTAAAATATGTAAGCTGCGCATAGTAGTGCACACCTTTAATCCCTGCTTAGTAGTTAGGGGGCAAAGAGATTGATCACTGAGATCTAGGCCAGCTAGAATTATGAGAAAAAACCCTGTCTCAATGCCCCCCAAAAACATTTCCCCAAAAACCAAATTTCCACTACCAACAAAACAAAAATAACAACATAATTATGTGTATAACAATGACATTTCAGAAGAAAAACGAGACATTGTTTAATGTAAAGGTCTCCCTAAATATCCAGCTTAGAACAAATTAAAATGAGTTAAATAGTATACAGTGACAGTTCTAAAAATATTGTACTCACTTGGCAAGTTGAATAGTAGAGTTTAGGACTTAATTAGAAAATTTTAATTTTCAGAAAAACTGAAGTTACAACTAATTGATTCTCAGTCTTCTAAAGTTTTATCTTATTACTTTATAAAACTGGAGTTACAGGTTGTGAGTTGCCATGTCGGGGCTGGGAATTGAACCTGGAAGCTTCCTTTGGAAAAGCAGCTGTGCCCTTAACCGCTGAGCTAGCTCTCTATGCCTGATTCTCAGTCTCAAGTAAAAGAGGAGTCAGTCTTTCTCTGTCTCTCGTGGGACACACACAGGGTCTCAATAATAGCTCTGGCTATATGATCAAACTAGATGGCTATTCATTATATTGTGTATTAGGCTAAGTAGAAGGCACAGGAAGTTTTTCATAGACCATTCTAAACTAAGTTCTGAACATACATATTCTTTTCCTGAGACTTTGTTTTTTTTTCTTTTCTTTTTTTTCTTGGTGTTTTTGAGACAATTTCTCTATAGCTTTGGTGCCTGTCCTGGAACTAGCTCTTGTAGGCTGGCCTTGAACTCACAGAGATCTACTTGCCTTTGCCTCCTGAGTGCTTGGATTAAAGGCGTACCCCACCACCGCCTGGCTCCTGAGACATTTTGATACACTGAAAATAGCTCTTCAGACTAAAGTTCATGTTAATAGTCACTAAGGGGACCAGTGAGATAGATGGCTTAGCAGTAACAGTGTCAGTCCCTAGAACTTACATGGTAGGAAGAGAACAAATATCTACAAGTAGTTTTCTGACCACCACATTTGCACACACGTGTGTGATACATACACACACACACTCTAAATGTGCATTTAAAGTTCTTTTTTTAAAATCACTTAAGATTCAATTCTTAAATTATTTTAAAAAGGGCTTGCAGTATCAATCAAAATTATCAGTTTGTCTTTTGGGTCTTCTCATTTTTCTTAAAATTTTAATTAAAAGAAAATTTGATTGGTGATGTAGCGCAGTAAGAGTGCAGAACCTCAGTTCAAATCAAGCACTCATGTAAAAACCAGGCTGGCTGCTTATGCCTTGGTGCCCAAAGTTTACAGGTCAGTCAGCCTAGTCCAAGTTGGGGGACTTCAGGCTCATCAAAGAGACTCTGTCTCAGGAAATAAGGTAGAAATGGGTAGAGGAAGCACCACTGTTCTCTGTTGTCTTTGTGTTGTGCACATACACATAGCGACACATACGTACCCTGCATATGTATACACATGTGTATAACATACACCACAAATACTAAAAAAGATAATTGATGATGAATTTATTCTATAAGCTGTTGGGAGAGTAGTTTATAATTGCAAATGATTTCATTTCCAGTCTGATTAGTATTTTTGTTTTACCTGTGCAGTTGAAATTGATTCAGGTAATTGATTGGTGGAACTCACCTTTAATTCCAGCAACATGCAAGTTGCTGAATCTGAAGGATAATGAGTCTCAGGCTAGTCCGTGCTACAGAGCAAGTATCTGTTCTTTGTTTTCTTGTTTTTTTTCCTGTTTTTTTTTTGTTTTTTTTTGTTTTTTTCTTTCTTTATTGATATCTATTGAGCTCTACATTTTTCTCTGCTCCCCTCCCGGCCTCTCCCCTCCCCCTTCAACCCTCATCCAATGTCCCTATGCTCCCAATTTACTCAGGAGATCTTGTCTTTATATACTTTCCCATGTATAGTAGGTCTCTGTAAGTCTATCTTAGTGTCTGTATTGTTGTCTAAATTCTCTATGATTATGGTTTGTAGGCTGGCTT
>JAQHUG010000444.1:725588-777110 GCA_028555095.1 Dicrostonyx torquatus | reverse complement strand
TGTCTTAGGTAACTGATTCAGTCCCACTCTAGTTCCAGTGGAGGTCACAGACTCTGGGTCTTGCTGTGCTGTCCTAGGAGTTGTCCAAGGTGGAGTTCCTTGCCTCGGGGCAGCTTTGGCTTATATTACAGGCTTTGACCTGTATCTGTAAATCCTAGTCTGGATTCCCTCCTGCAGAAGTCCCTGGGTTGATGTTGGACCTGGAAAGGTTTCTGGTTCCAGTCTAATGCCTGGGAGGTTCTAGGCTCGGGTGTGCCCAAACCTGCTTACTTCCTCAGAGGTCTCAGACTCGTGCTGGGACCCACAGGGGTTCCAGGTTTCTGCTTATTCCCTTTGATGTCCCAAACCAATGTCTGAACCCACAGAGGACCCGGCTCAGGTCTACTCTCTGTGAGGTCCCAGACTCGCACCTGGCGCAGCCAGGTTCACTGGCGCCCATGCTGGCAGAGGTCCTGGCTCTGGCCTAGTTCCTCGGAGTTCCTAGACTTTTGCCCAGATCCACTGGGCTTAGGTAGGCTTAGGTCTACTCCCTTGAAGGGCCTGAATTCACGTTCAGACCCTCAGCAGTCTCTGGCTCTGGCTCACTGGTTTAGCAGTTACTCCCTCGTACCTGACCTGTTCTGGTGGAGATCATTGGCTCTGGATCTGGTCGCTGGGTCAGTCCTGATCCGCTTGTGTCCCGAGACTGGGTTTGCTTCTTGGCTTCTGCTGGTGGAGCTTTTCTCTCTGTGTCTTAGGTAACTGATTCAGTCCCACTCTGGGTCAGGTCGTTGGCTCAATCCTGGTCTGCAGTGTCCCAGGACTGGGTTGGCTCCCAGGGATAGATTTGCTCCTGGCTTCTGCTCACGGTGGAGCTTGTTTTCCCTTTTTGTTTTTTAAAAGCAAGTGAACACTGATAAACTTTACAGTCAGTATTTTTTGATGGCTCTTTATTATTTCTGATTCCAACATCAGCAAAGCAGGTGAGGCATTTTATCTGGTATTTTTCTATTTTTCATCCTGAAAATACCAGATAGTTTCAAAATATTGTACTTGGAGGTTTTTTGTTTCTTTCCTTCCTTTTACCTTTGGCTTTCTAGAAAGTTTTTTTTCATTCCTCAGCATCTACTTCAAAATTAGCAGAAAAAAATTGTGTGTAAAAACATAAGGAACAAGTCGAATGTTGTTCAGTGTAGACACTGGTTTCTGGGTGTTGTGCTAAAACTAGGATGTTTTAAAACATTTTATCTTGTGTTTATTTGTAATACATTGTCTCTAGTTTGCTGTTCATCTATTTGATTTAGAGCTATTCATTGGAGCCTTGTTCAAGGAGCCCTGCACCTAAAGAAAACTGACTCTCTCTTTCCCAAAAGCTGTCAACTATACATGACTTCTCAGTATTTATTTATTTACTGTCTTTTTTTGAGACAGTTTCACAATGTCTCTGAACCTTATAGTCCTGCACCTCCTTAGTGCTCGGTGAGACATGTGCTACCATGTCTGCCAGTTTTTTTTTTTTTTTTTTTTTTATTTTAAAGGCAGGGTCTCAGAGCTGTGAAATGACCCAAGCACTTGTTCTTTTCAGAGGACCTGGGTTTGGTTCCCATACCCACATGGTTGTTCACAAGTGTCTTTAACTCCAGTTTCAGGGGTTCTTATGCTCTCTTTTGATCTCTGCCATTACCAGGGTATAGTGTGCATACACATACATGCAAACAAAACAGTCATTCACATAAGATAGTTTGTTTTGTTTTTGTTACTTGAGACAGTTTCTCTGTTTAACAATCCTGGCTGTCCTGCATTTTTTTGTAGACTGGGAGGACTCTGTAGACCAGGCTGGCCTTGAACTCAGTGAAATTTGCCTGTCTTTGCCTCCCAAGTATTGGGATTAAAAGTGTGTGTCACCACCACTCAACTTTAAGGTAAATTTTAAAAAGGGGGGGAAAGCCATGGTCTCATTGTCTCCTAGCCTCTTTATGAACTCCTTTCTAGTTTGAGCAGTCTGCCTGTCTAAGGGTCTTAAGTAGTTGAGACTATGTTATAAACATATAAGCATCCTTCCTGTAGTAAAACATGCATTTCGTGCTAATTAAATCTTGTACAAGTTTTAATGTGTTTGATTTTTTTTTTACAGTTTTCTCAAAATGATTAAAGTGGTTTCTCCTTTTTAAGTTTAGGGCCAGCCTGGACTACAGAGCAAGTTCCAGGACAGCCAAGGCTATACGGAGAAACCCCTACCCCACCCCCCTACCAAATGGTTTTCGCAAAATGGATTCTTAAAAGTGGTTAAACTGGAGTTGGCTGTAGTGGTAATTCCGTACGGAGGCCAGCCTGGTTCTTCTAAGTAGTGAGTTTTAGGATAGGCAGAGCAAATGGTGAGACCCCTCTCAGAAACAAACAAAATTGTTAAACTGTGACGTTCCCTGAAACTTACATATCCATTGGGGCACCCCACAATCAATTGTTCCCTGCATTTTGGACATCCTCTTGCTATTGTAGACACAGAGATCCCTAAGAAATAGTAATTCTGACCAATGTTAAATATCCTAGGAAGTGGAAAATTATAATGCAGGAAGTAAAGATGCTTTAGAGAAGTATTAGTTTGGGGCTTGGCCAGGAGTTGACTAGACCAGAATCGTGTAACCTGGAGCCACTAAGCTAGATATATATGTCAGACACTGAATTGCTATGGCCCAGGTGAAGGAGAGCTGGAAAAGGGCAAGGTGCAAATTTAGCTTGACCTTCTATATGTGGGACCTGGCCTGAGTAATACATCTCTGTGTTGTACTTTTCCTTATGCAGTCATGTTAAAAAATCCATTAAAAGAAAGTTTTTTAATTAAAAAAAAATTCTGCTTGTAAGATAACTGAGTAGCGATCTCAAACTGAGAATAGAGGATGCCGTTGAAATTAGGATTCCTAACTCAGACACCGAAACATGAAAAGACAATTAGTTTTAAAAATGGAAGTACAGAAGAGAAACTTTCAGAATGGTCTGAGTTTAAGGTATAGAATAATTTCTAATTCTTTGTTTTTTTTTCATGCTATCTATGGGTTGAATTTTGAAGCTGGTTCCCAGTGTATGCTTAAAACGACTAAAAGAAATATCTGACAATTTTTTTTCCATCTATAGTGCATATCAAGAGGGAAAGTATAGATTCAAGCAATCCATTAGATTCTGTTAAAAATAGAAAGGGTAGGTGAATAACAGCCTTTTACCCCAAAATTCTTTTACTTCATCAAAAAAAAAAATTGAATCATGCAGTTTGTATTTAATTGGGCATGGTTTCATTAGTTATGCATAATGTTTGTGAGATTTATGATGTTATATTAACATGATAGATGTATATAATGTTAAGTGGCGCCCTCCTCTCCCCACAGCATCCTCTACTTCCTACCTATTATTTGTATTGAGAGATAGCAGTCAGTTGTTGGAATTAAAATGCCATATGAACATTGGACTCCTAAAAATTGGTTAAGCTTGTAGATTTTATTATATTTTATATAGAGATTTATTTACAAATAAAAGTTTAAGCTAGCACCTTTCCAGGTATTTTCTGTAATACAAAGATTCATGCTCTTCTTTGTTGAAGCCAACCTTGGCCTTAGTCTCCTAATTCTCCTGCCTCTTCCTCACTTTCCCTTCTATTGTCCTCCATTCTTCCTTTTTTTAAAATCCCACTATTAAAAAACTCTTTTTGATAACAAGTGTTCTTTTATGTTAATTTTACAGCTTTTTCTTTAAATATTTTAGCTCAGGCACCAACTCTGAGTTTATAGTTTTCTTGTTCACCTAAATTCTTGCCTTTCCATTTGTGATTTCAGTATCCTGTACATACACAATGGTAATTTTGTTATTATCTTAAATTCCTCATCCCCATTGATCTACTTTTCTTCTTTTCTTTCTCTTCTTCAGTTTTGCTTTTTGGAGACTCTCACCTTATCCTAAGCTGGTATAGAACTCACTTTATAGCCCAAACTGACTTCAAAACTTGGAACGGGCTGGTGGGAGTTCTTCAGCCTCCCAAGTGTTAAGATGGTGGAGGGAGAAGGCCTGGCTCTGCTTTGGTTAGGCAGGCATTCAACTCTCTCTCCCCTCCCCTGTGAAAGATAGCTTGTATTTATTCTTTGATAGTCTGATACATGTAAATAACGCATCTTGAACATATGTACCCCAGTTCGTATTTTACTCCCAGGAATCCCTTCTCTCTCCCACATGCCTGCATGCTCAACACTGCCAATATCCCCTTTTTGTGATCTCTTTTCTTATTTCCCACTCAATCAAGATAGTGCTGCCAGTTGTGGAATACTGACTGGTCTTGCTGACTTGATCTTGTGTGGTGATCATAACTATAGTGAGTTCATGGATGGAATGAGCATTTCATATTCCCTTCCTGTCCTCTGGCTCTTATATTCTTAAGCCCTTCTGTGATATTCTCTCAGCTGGGGCAGGGGTGGGTGGAGTGTTGTTGTTGATACAGGTGCCCCATTCAGAGAACTCAGTTTGACCACTTTGCCTGCAAGCCTGCATTAACTGCTGGGTATTGCAGAGAAAAGCTTCTCTGGTTAGGATTGAGGACAGGCCTAATCTGTGGATCTGAGCATAAATATTTAGAAGGCAGTTTGACAACTTGTTTAGTAAAAGAACAGTCGTAGGATTCCTGTCTAGGGCCAATAACCTCTCAAGCCTTTGGACTTTTGGCCTGATTTACAGTACTGGGCCCAAATCTCATTATGTGTAATTAAATCCAAAGTAATTGATCACCCCCATAACTTTCATGCCATTACTATACATACCAATGGGCTCATCTGATTTCGTTGCTGTACTCTTAACATTGCCTTAATTGACTTCTCACATCACTAAAACATCTAATCTCTCATAAAATCAGTTATTTTAGCTGGTTTGGCTATATCAGCCAGCGAAAGTGCCCTGATCTCTTGCTTTGAGTTTCAACTACTCTTACAATGTCTCATTTAGGTTTTGTGCCATTTTTAGTCTTATATTTCTGTTGAATGATCTTCCTAGAGTGGTCTGAATTTTCACATTCTGCTTAGATTCCCCGAGGGTTTCTCTGTGTATCTCTGGCTGTCCTGGAACTCACTCTGTAGACCAGATTGGCTTCAAACACAGAGATCTGTCTGCCTCTGCCTCCCTGAGTGCTGGGATTAAAGGCATGTGCCACCACTGACTGGTTCTGCTTAGAATTCTTCAATGGCTTCTTGTTACTTAGGAAAAAAAACAAAGAAATGACATAGTATACCTGACCTTTGATACTCAGTTTATTTTAAATTAGATTTTGTCTCATATTACAACATTTTACATATTCTTTGACTCTGTAGAAAATGCAGAAAGCAATGTACTGAATATTTGTCTGCTAAATGTAGGACTTCTCTGTGAAGCTTCCCTAGGTATTGAAGCTATTTTCAGACACCTGGTTTTGGTACAGATTATATTTCGTCACAGTGTGGTGTCGGTGCATATTTGTGCCTGCTTATTACTATACTGTGAACCACATGGATATTTTTACTTACGTAGAAAGTGCACAAAAGAACAACAAAGAAGCCGGGCAGTGGTGGCACATACCTTTCATCCCAGCACCCGGGAGGCAGAGGCAAGCAGATCTCTGTGAGTTCGAGGTCAGCCTGGTCTACAAGAGCTAGTCCCAGGGCAAGCTCCAAAGCTACAGAGAAACCTTGTCTCGAAAAAAAAAACAAAAAACAAACAAACAAAAGACAAAGAGACATAAAAATTTGTTGAATTAATCAATAATTTATAAAAAAGAAATAAAAGTATTCTAGCATCCTAGTGGACAAGGGTTTTGGATTTGAACATTAAATCTAAATTTCTAGTGTTATAATTAGAAAATTTGAGCATGTATAATTGATATTTTTTAGAGTAAAAACTACATTGATGTCTTTATTTGATAGAATTTCTTTGGAGAGCCTAATAAAACATAGATAATAAAAAATCAAATGCAATATTGCATGTGTATTACGGTTATAGTTCTATTTCAAAGTGCTTCATTAGGTTTGTGGGTGTAGATCTGTTTTAGAGTCCTTTCCTAGCATGTGAATTTGATTTACAGAACTCAGTCACTGAGTAGATAAACACAAACTGATAGCAGCTATTTTGGAACTTTAGTGATTTTTTTTTAAATAGTATTTGTACAGTTTGTTGTATTTTCTGATTTAAATTGTACGCACCTTATTCAGATACTTGGATTAAAAAAATAGATCCCTCAATAAAAGTCTGATATAAGAGCACTCATAGTTTTCTTTCATAGTGGCTTTTCCAGACAGTTGCTGTTGTAGTGATACACAAGTGACCAGCAGCAGTTAGTTACTTCAGAATTGACTCCTAACTATTATTTCCTAAATATTAATTACAAATTCTCTGTTTTTAATATAGTTTCTGTTTATTTGTTTTCAGGTATCAGTTTTTGGAAGAAGCGTTTCAAAATCAGAAAGGTGCAATTGAAAATCTGTTGGCTAAGCTTCTTGAAAAGAAGAATTACGTTCATTTTGCAGCTACACAAGTGCAAAATAGGTAAGTTTGTTGCATGAAAAAACAATTTTGCTTTAAGGATTATAGGAAGAATGCATCTACATTAGGTTTATTTTCCTACTACATTAAACATTCATAGAGTTGTAATTTTTAATAGACAGTGATAAAATTTGAGCTTGATGTATTTGTTAATTAAGTTTACCAAAAACATTTAAAAAATTTAAGGATACCTCTTTGAATTTTTATAATTAATAAGACTTCATTGTACATGAGTTTTGAACTTGGAAAATCAGTTAGTATGGAGAGAACTGAATTATAACATTAAAGGTAGAAATTGTATGGAAGATGTAAAGAGAATATTGATAATGGACAAAGGCTTTAGTGGATAAGAATTTTTGATATGGAAGCACGAGGACCTAATAGCCCAGCACCCATATAGAAAGCTAAGGACCTAATAGCCCAGCACCCTTATAGAAAGCTAAGTATGGCTGTACACCCACTGTAAGCCCAGAGCAGTGAAAGGTAGAGACAGGAGTCTGACTGGGCCTTGCTGCCCACCAGCCTGGCTACAGGCGCAGTGACATCATTTCAAGGAAATGAGGGGAAATGATAGAACACGGCATTCAACATCTTCTCTAGTCTCTACCCTGTGCTCTCACCCACACAAAATGTATGCAAGTATAACACAACTAACTTACATGAAACAAAATAACCCACAGTAGTGAAGAGATTTATTTTCCTATCAAACAAACATTCCAAACTACTTATTTTACTAGCAGCATTACAAGGTGTATCTATAATAATAGATTTTTTTTGTCACCCTAAGTACCCAGTTGCTGTTATTTTTATCATTGCCGTGACCATCATCATTATTTTATAATTATTCTATTTAGGCACATGTATTTATTTTTTGTACTTATTGTTTTTTTGTGTCTTTTACATCATGTAACTTGATTTTATTCATTTCCTCATCCTTTTGTTTCCACCCTCTGCCCTTACAACCTTTCCCCAAAATAAAAGAAAATTTAAGAGGAAAATAAAGAAGAAAAAAATCAATCTTGTCACGGAAGTAGTGTGACATGGTAAATCCTTTATCCACATATTTTTACTTGCAAGTATTTATTGTAAAGAGTCTTTAGTCTGGTTTGAGGCCTCTGGTTTCTGCTACACTGTTGATGCTGGGCTCTAACTGGGACTCCTGAATAGCCAGTTGTTGCCCTGTGTTGTGGAGATCTTGCAGCTTTGGGTCTGCAGGACTGGATTAGGTATATTTATAAACAAACTCAATTATTTATAGGGAAAGTGGTAATAAATTCCAAAGAGGGCAAATTAATAAGGTTAGGACTCTTGTTACTGGAAAAACACATACTTGGAACTGGATGGAACATTTTAAACCTAGAAATTCCTGAGAGTATGAATTAATTAGATTGTAGTTAATTGAGTAGACTCAGTGATCTTGAAACTTTGTCTTGAATATTGAAACCACTAGTTAGTTCATTATGGTAAAATGACACATAATAAGACATACAAAGTATTAAGTATTTGAGTGAATAAAATTAATGGTTTATGATTGAACTTTTTATCTTCAGTGAGACCAAAAGAAAATGAAAGGCAAGACTGGAAAGATGGCTCAGCAGTTGAGTATTCACTGCCCTTCCAGAGGATCCAGTTTTGGTACCAGAATCCTTGAGTCTGGCTTGTATGATTTCTGGGATCTGAACTTGAGTCTTTAACTTTGCAGCGAGTTCTGTTAATCAATTTTTCTCTTAACTCCACTCCTCATTATTTTAAAATTTTATTCAATGTTTTTCCATTTGCAAAGTACTTTTTAAAAAATATTTGTATGTGTGTTTGCTTGCTTATCTGTAAATGCAGCAATGTGTGCCCACAGATTCCAGAATTAGGGATTAGAACCTCTGGAACTGGAGTTACAAATGGTTATGAGCCTCCTGTTATGGGCACTGAAAATGAACCTAAGTCCTCTGCAGAGCAGCAAGTGCTTTTAACCACAGAGTCATCTCCAACCCACATTATTTTAAAATTTTACTTATTTTATATGTGTGGATGTTCTGCCTGTGTATATATCTGTACCACTGCGTGCCTGGTACTTGAAGATTCCAGAGGGTGCTACATCCCTTCAAACTGGTGGTGCAGACGGTTGTGAGTTGCCACATGGGTTCTGGGAATCAAACTTGAATCCTCTGAAAAAGCTCCAAATCTCTGAGCCAGTTCTCCAGCTCCTCCCCACCCCCGGTAGTTTATAATGGATACGTTTTTAAGGACAATAAGTCTGTCTGAGACTATTCTCAGCTTTCAGCATGCTTTGTGTTTTTTTGTTTAGTTGTTTTATGTTGGAGGTCTGAATATAATACTATCCATGGGGTATATGTGTTTTGTGTGTGTGCACGTTTGCACACATTTAGAATTTGGGAGTAGTGTTTCAAGATAGGGTTTCTCTGTGTAATAGTACTGGCTGTTCTGGAACTCATTTTGTAGACCAGGGTCTCGAACTCACAGAGATCTGCCTGCCTCTTCCTCCCAAGTGCTGGGATTAAAGGTATGTGCCACCACCGCTCAGCAGTAACTTTTTATTTTTATTTATTTATTTATTTTGTATGCAATATTCTGTCTGCGTGTATGCCTGCAGGCCAGAAGAGGGCACCACACCTCATTACAGATGGTTGTGAGCCACCGTGTGGTTGCTGGGAATTGAACTCAGGGCCTCTGGAAGAGCAGGCAATGCTCTTAACCTCTGAGCCATCTCTCCAGCCCCAACTTTTTATTTTTTTGTTTGTTTTCCATTTACTTTAATAAGGAAAGAATTCAATAAAAGTTGCAAATAAATATCTAAACAAGCAGTGATACATAGACAAAGGAGGAAAAATGGTATTATATTGATGAGAATGTGTAAAAAAAATTGTATATGTATTTGGCTGCTGAAAGAGTATGTAAAATAGAATACATAAAAGATAAAGACTAGATATTATAGTCGGGTGTTGACATTTTACTTTTATTAATGAGATGGCTTATTTTTCATATTATAAATATGAAAGCAATCCAACACTTTATATTTGTAGCCAGAACTTTAATATGTGTAATTATAATAGGTAGTCATATTTATTTATGAAATATGTTGGAGCTATTTTTAAAAATGGATTGTTTCATAATCTTTGAGGATAAAACACATTTTTTAGCAATAAAACAGGCCCTGGGTCACTGCTAACAGTGTACCCCTACCCCCAATGATTTAATGTTTTACTCTCTAAGGTATTAAGCCAGTTTGAGAGGAAATTGTGAAACAATCTTAACTAGAACCCATTTTTGAAGTGATAAACCTTAAAATGAAAATAGCTGCTGCTTTTAAGTTAAATTTCTGCTCTTTCAAAAGGTTGTAACTAATCATTGTGATATTCTTTTGTATTTTGTTTGCAGAAAGCATCTTAGGTGGAATTTTCAAAAATGATTAGACAATATATGTAGCAAATTTGATTGACAGTAGTAGTGCTAGGTGTTTGTATCACATTCATGCCATAGTAATTTGATATTGTTCTACAGATAAATAAACTGGCCTTCATAATCTTAATTTAAATTACTAAATATTGAATTTATTCTTTGTGTGACTTCTTTGGATCTAATGTCTGCTACAACATAAGTTGTGTGTAGTCGGAAACTGCTTGTTCGTTTGTTTTCTGCTGCCGAGCCATGAAATAATCACACAGTATGCTTGGCCTATTAGCTTAGATGTATTCCTGGCTAACTCTTATATCTTATTAACCCATTTCCATTATTCTCTGTGATGCCACAAAGCTTTGGTTTACCTTGTAAGGTTCCATCCGGCGTCTGTCTCCTTCAGTGGCTACATGGCGGCTCTTTCACTCCACCTACTCTCTCTTCCTCTATCTGTTTGAATTCCCACTTTGTCCTATTTTGCCCTGCAATAAGCCCAAAGCAGCTTCTTCATTATGGCACTCACAACATACAGAGGGGAATTCCACATCACCTGTGCATGTTGACAAATATTTAACTTAAATTACTTGGAAAAGTGCTTTGTTGAATGATTCTGACACAGGTTGTGTTGATAACCTAATGATGCATTTTTCTTCTTCAGAATTAAAGAAGTAAATGAGACTAACAAACGAGTAGAACAAGAAATTAAAGTGGCCATTTTCACCCTTATCAATGAAATTAATAAGAAAGGAAAATCTCTCTTACAACAGCTAGAGGTATGGTTAAAGCCAAAATAAAACAAAAACCACTTCTCTTGCTCTTGCGCTGTTCTCAGTGATTTTTCAAAGCTCTTTTAAATGGATGAGGGATAGTCTTCCTTGAAGCATTTTTCTGGAATCCATGATTGTTACTATGGGATAGAGAACTAGCCTTTTGTAGTTACTTTGTAGTTAATTTTAATAACACTTTGATTTTTGTCTTTTGGCTGACTTGGAAATCACTATATTAGTCTTGAACCTATAGAGCCTAGCTCTATTTCCCGAGTACTGGGATGAGAGTCATGTACTGCCATGCCTGACATAAAACATTTTTTTCTTTTTTCAAGCCGTATAACTATATAATTGTGATAGTGTCTTAGGAAAGAATTATTACTAAAACATGCTATAAATGAAGACAAAGCAAGCCCTTTGAATTTCTTTTCTTCCTTTCTTGCAAGAAGCCTCAATTTAACTTCTTTATATGAATGCAGTTGGGCTTATGTTTGACCCATGTATATATTTCTGTAACTTGACAAAAATGTTTCATAGTTTGAAATACATAAACTTAGTTATTAATTTTATAGTATTAGCTGCTTCATATTTTGTGATTAATATGTAGTAATCCAAATGAAGTTTTTGTGTTTTGATTTTTTTCACACAGGGTTACTTTGTGTAGTTCTGGCTCACCAGGAGCTTGCTTTGTAGACCAGACTGACCCGGATCTCAGAGTTCTACCTACCTCTGCCTCCTAAGTGTTGAGATTAAAGGCATGTGCCACTACTGTCTGGTCCCAAATAAAATTTTAATCTAAGTCTTTACAGCCCAAAGTTGATGTGTTCTCAGAAAATTTCAAATATGAAGTTTTATTTATTTATTTTTTTTCTTTTTTAGGCTGGGTTTCTCTGTGTGGTCCTGGCTATCCTAGAACTCATTCTGTAGACCAGGCTGGTCTTAAACTCACTGAAAACCTCCCACCTCTGCTTCCCAAATTCTGGGATTAAAGGTGTGCGCCATCACTGCCCAGCCAAATGTGAATGTTATAGAAGTTGAGGTGTTGTGTTTTTTTTTTTTTTTTTTAACAATAAGCTAATTATATTATCCTTAGAGGGTTGTTTCTATTTCATTTATCCATAGAACCTTTTAAAGGTGTGAGACAGGTAGTTACTTGCAAATGAAAGAAATCTTGTGAACAAGATACTTGAATATTTATTTATTTTTTAAAATTTATTTTTTTTTTAATTTTTTTTATGGTTTATTTAACTTTATTTTATGTGCATTGGTGTGAAGGTGTCAGATCCCCCAGATCTGGATTTTCAGACAGTTGTGAGCTGCCATGTGGGTGCTGGGAATTGAACCCGGGTCCTCTGGAAGAGCAGTCAATGCTCTTAACTGCTGAGCCATCTCTCCAGCCCTTGAATTTTTATTTTTTAAATACATTTTGCATTGAAAAATAGTGGTGATGTTAAAAGTCTTGAACACATCACTAAAGCTTGGAGTGTCTTTCCTATTGTACTTGTATTCAGTGAGTTTTAACCCTAAAAGGTTTTTTTTTTCTTTAGGATAACCGAATGAATCTAAAGCAGTTAGAATTAACTACTTTTAATATATTTTCATGTATTATAAATACATTTCATACATTTAAAAGTGATCATTGTAAATCTATTTCCGGAGCTTCAGAATTTAAAAATGCATATTAAGAATAAGGTGTATAAAAGAATATTTTTGAGATAGGGTTTCTCTATGTAGCTGTGGCTGTCCTATAACTTGCTCTGTAGATCAGAATGGCCTCAAATCCAGAGATCTGCCTGCCTCTGCCTCCTGTATACTAGAATAAAGGTGTGCAGCTATATTGCCTGGCAGAGTTGATGATTTCTAGTGAGGCTGTCTATTGAACACTTTCATTCATTTATTTTTACTATAAATAAACTTTTTTTTTTTAAAAAAATACTGTTTAATAAATGAAGTTGTATAATTTGGGGAGAGAAAATGTTTAAGAAAGAAGTAGATAGGTTCTTTTTGGCAAGATGTATAGGACATTGCCACACCTCCTTGGGTAGTGGTTCATTTTGAGCAGTTTATTCTTCCTTGCAGCATTTTTCTGAAACTAGTTCTTATTTGAACTTTGTTATATCAATTTGCTTAATTTCACCCTTAGACCTTTGGAATTTACCATTTTCCCCTTTGTTTGAGAAATTTTAACCACCACCTCAAGTTATAACAGTAGGTGGCACTAGTAATTCACATTTTCTTTAACCCAGAAAATATAGTTAAGTTTGTATAAAATGACTCTTCAAGGTCAACTCAGACTGTATTGAATTAACCTAAAAACAGGAAGACACTATATTATTTGATGAAAGAAAAACCATAAACTATTGCTGATGTCCTGAATAGAATGGATTAACTTAGAGCAGGAATCTTTGGTCCCACTTTTGCTTGTTACTTTCCTTCCTATTGTTCATAGACTCACCAAATAGTTATAGGCTTCCTTTGGACCATTTCTTGAAGGAAATACAGGTATTTATGTGTGTGGCTTTTTAAATTCTTCAGTGAAACTCTTGTTGTATTTCAGAATGTTACAAAAGAAAGACAGATGAAGCTACTCCAGCAGCAGAATGATATCACAGGCCTTTCCCGGCAGGTGAAGCATGTTATGAACTTTACCAACTGGGCCATCGCAAGTGGCAGCAGCACGGCACTACTGTACAGCAAACGCCTGGTGAGACACATAGTATCTTTGTTTTTACTTAATAGACCTATTCTTTACAAGTGTGAAATGTTTATATTGTAAAATCAAAAACATGTTTAAAGTATTAATATGCATTTTGGCTATTGCAACCGTCTGTATATAAGGATAGAGTAGCTGAGCTTGGTGACATATAACTAATTCGAGCCGGCACTTGGGAAGTTGAGGCCAGAGAATTGTGAGTTCAAGGCTAACCTTAACTACATTTAATTTTAAGACTAATGTGAATTTTTTTTCCTTGAAGATTACTTTTCAGTTACGTCATATTTTGAAAGCGCGATGTGATCCTGTTCCTGCTGCCAATGGAGCAATTCGTTTCCATTGTGATCCTACCTTCTGGGCCAAAAATGTAGTGAATTTAGGTGAGAAATCATCTCATGGGTATGGTTTGGGCTATTAAATTGAGAAGAGAAACCATTTAAGCAAATTGTAGATAAGTTTTAAATGTGAGTGACAAGGAATATACTGTGTTGGAAACTATTTAGTTGCAGGCTGGCTTTTGCTTTTGGTGCTTGGGCTTTGAACCCTGGCACGCTGAGCATGCTCTCCACTGTTGAGTCCTTGTAGGGTGTGGTCCCTTTGTAGCCTTTCCTTTTCAAAATTCATATTGATTGTTTCATATAGAAACGGTTTTTCTCTGCATAATTCTTAGATGTTTAGTAGTATGTCAGGTGGTGCAGTGGAGGAGGAACTTGAGGACACTAGTGTTTATAGTCACATCCCAAGGAGCATTAGACAAGAGGAACTCTTTTCTCTTGGTAAAAATAGAAACTTTGCTTTTATTGCTCCATATTGTTGGCCTAAAGACCCTGGATGAAAGTTGTACGGGTAGGCAATAAAAATAAGAATCAAAACAAACTTGAGAACGAAAAAGCCAAGCAAGTAGTGCATGTTGTAATTTTAGCTACTTAGGAGATTGAGGCACAAGGATCATTTGAGCCTAGGAGTTTAAGGCCAGTGTAGGTGACATAGTAAGATACTCTCTTTTAAAGAAAAGTAAGATGAACAAAATGACTCGAAATCTGTCATCCATTGGAATATTCTCAGTTTCAAAATAATCATGTCCTTGAGGTATGAATTGCACTATTTAAAGTTAGTCATCTTTGGGTAAGTGAAAGAAAGCAGACTCTCAGTTTTGCCTTTGATGCTGTACCAGAAAATCACTGCTGTAAGTGCGTGTGTGGTGTAAAAGTAATTGACTGTTAGGGAGTTCTTTGTGGCCTCCCAACAGCCACCTTAAATCATACCTTTTGAGAACTTACCCTCTATTCTCAGAAAGCAACAACTGTATAAAAAGGGAGGGAAATGACTGAAGGCATAAATGGTTCAAAGTATTCAGGATTTCCATAGAAAATTATTTGTTAGCAGGGTATTTTTTTTAACTCTTAACAATGGCAATTGGAAAGTAGATGGGGAGATGACTCAGTGGTTAAGAGCACTGGCTGTCCTTTCAGAGGACACAGATTTGATTCCTAGCATCCATATGGCTGCACAACTGTCTGTAACTCCAGTTCCAAGGGATCTGACACCCTCTTCTGATCTCTTCAGGCACCCAGACATACAGTAGTTGGTTCACAGACACGTATGCAGTCAAAAAACCCATACACATTCAAAAAAAAGATGATAGCAGATAGAAGCAGTATAGCAACCGTCATGAGTATTCTGGAGTCTCATTGAAGGCCTGATTCATACCTACTGGATCCTTCCTCTAATAATATCTCTTTCAGTCTCCAGCCAGCTAGCCTGGGTTACGCAGCAACAAAGACACTGTACCTCAAGCTAGCTGGAAAGGTGAGGACTAACATCCAAAGCTTGTCCTCTGACCTCCACCTGTGCACTGTTGTACACACCATCCACACAC
The DNA here is from genome assembly GCA_028555095.1 of Dicrostonyx torquatus. Classification (NCBI taxonomy): domain Eukaryota; kingdom Metazoa; phylum Chordata; class Mammalia; order Rodentia; family Cricetidae; genus Dicrostonyx; species Dicrostonyx torquatus. Next base: position 761,818 of record JAQHUG010000444.1, on the reverse strand, counting down.
AGCATACGTGTGTCACATGCACATAGGTGTAAGAACAGATAGTCTATTTTAAATAATGAGCTTATTTGGGGGAGGGCTCAAGGGGCTTTGGAATATATTTAGTTTTTTTTTTTTTTTTGGTTTTTCGAGACAGGGTTTCTCTGCAGCTTTGGAGTCAGTCCTGGAACTAGCTCTTGTAGACCAGGCTGGTCTCGAACTCAGAGAGATTTGCATGCCTCTGCCTCCCGAGTGCTGGGATTAAAGACGTGTGTCACCACAGCCCGGCTCTATTTAGTTTTTAATTGCCATCTTTATCCTTAGTGCTCATTTATGCTTTCCTGTTGGATGCTCTGAGGTGCTAATTGTTAAGAGGAGGACAAGATAGTGATTTCGTCATCTAAAGTGGACAATTTAGTTGATTATTTGTAAATCCTTCTTATGTTTTTAAACCCTCAGGTAATCTAGTAATAGAGAGTAAGCCAGCTCCTGGTTATACTCCTAATGTTGTAGTCGGGCAAGTTCCTCCAGGTACAAACCACATTAGTAAAACCCCGGGACAGATTAACTTAGCACAGCTTCGACTCCAGCACATGCAGCAACAAGTGTATGCACAAAAACATCAGCAGTTACAGCAGATGAGAATGCAGCAACCGCCAGCTCCTGTACCAACAACAACAGCAACACAGCAGCATCCTAGGCAAACAGCCCCACAGATGTTACAGCAACAGGTAAGCATTGTGTCCCTCCAATATTGATAGAAATTAGAAAGACCATACGACTACACTTCATTCTGTGTATATGAATTACACATTCAGAGTTACTAGACAGAGTGCAGAGTTCAGAGAGGTGGGGAAAGTGGGGAATATAGGTATTACATAAGAACATAGGAAGTAGTGACATTTTTGCCCCTCCATACAATATTACCCCCTCCCCCATACAAATAAAATCATGAGCCAAAGAATCAGATTGTTTCTAAGATCTGTTGTATTCTTTAGGCATTTGCTCAAATTTTTCTTATTTTTGGTCTTTTATGTACTCCTTCACAATCAAGTGTTATTTCCATGTTGAGATGAATTAATGTTAACCCACTCTCCCAGAAACGGTAGAGAAATTTTGGAGTGACCACCTTTTTTTTTTTTTTGGTTTTTCAAGACAGGGTTTCTCTGTAGCTTTGGAGTCTGCGCTGGAACTAGCTCTTGTAGACCAGGCTGGTCTCGAACTCACAAAGATCCCCCTGCCTCGGCCTCCCGAGATCTGGGATTAAAGGCGAGCGCCACCACCGTCCGTCCGGCTATACTATTCTGTTATAATTGAATTACTTTTAACATGTTATGATTGAAAAATAGATTTGTAGAAATATATGAACTACATATGGTGGCGCATGCCCTTAATCCCAGTACCTGGGAAGTAGAGGCTTGCGGATCTCTGAGTTCAAGACCAGCCTGGTCTACAGAGTGAGTTCCAGAACAGCCAGAGCTACACAGAGAAACTCTGTCTTGAAAAAGAAACAAACAGAAAAACCAAAGTGGAAAATAAGAATTGCAATTTTTACTTTTTATAGCCTCCAAGATTGATCAGTGTGCAAACAATGCAAAGAGGCAACATGAACTGTGGAGCATTTCAAGCCCATCAAATGAGACTGGCTCAGAATGCTGCCAGAATACCAGGGATACCCAGGCACAGCGGCCCTCAGTATTCCATGATGCAGCCTCACCTCCAAAGACAAGTATGCCTAGAGTTACATTTGTAAGAATCATACAATTTTAAAACTAAAAGATGTTATTTTTCATAATTAGTTGTTGGTGTGGGTCTTTGATACTTCTGATAATTTGTTTTATATGTTTGTCCCAGAAAAATATGTACACAGGAAAATTTGTTTAAGCTTATTATACTATGAATTAAGGTACACTTGTGTAACTAAACTCATCTATAGAGTGAAAAACAAGGAACGTTTGACTTAATCTTTAGTTCCAAATGATAATTCTGAAAATCAAGGTTAGAACTTTAATTTTATTGTGCTTTTTAACATAACATTTTAATACTGATAACATAAAGAAATTTTTAATTTTAGGGCTATTTGTATGTATGTATATGTGTTTCTATACTTTTTTTTTCTACAGAGTGTAGATAGGCTTAATCTTAAAAATTAGTGTGGTTTAGGATCTAGCTCAGTTGTAGAATGCTTGAAACCCCAGGCTTGGTCTCTTTTACCGCCAAGAAACTCTAAGACAACAATAATTAAGTAAATTAAGCCAGGTTTAGTAGTAACTATGACTGTAATCCCAGATTGTAAATTCAAAGTTACCCTTGGCTTCATGGAGCATTCAAGGCCAGCCTAGGCTACATTAGCCCTTCTCTTAAAAGGACAACTATCTTAGATGGGGATGGAGAATGGCATAGTGGTTAGAGGCAGTTTCTGTTCTTACATAGGATTTACATGTGGTTTTTAGGACTCACCTGGCAGCCCAAAACCGTCTCTAAGTCCAGTTCCAGGAGATACAGCACCACCTTCTGGCTCTTGAGGTCACTGTACACACGTGTTGCACAGAAACTCATGAAGGCATCACACCAAACACCTAGGTAGATAGATACATAGATTGATGAATAAAATTTTAAATGAAATAAAATACAAAAAACAAAAATAAAGTGATTTAGAGGCAAAATTATAATCTTTAACCAAAATATAATTATGTAAACTCAGTATGAACTATGATTATAAAATGAAGTGTTTTAAACAGTATTTCAAGTTAAAAATAGAATTCCTTTTTTTTTTTTAAACTCAGTGCTTTCTCAAAACATGAACATGCTGTGGACTGAGTATGGTAATGCACACCTATAATTTTAGAACTCAGGAGATAAGAATAGACGTAGCTGGAATTGGAAGCCAGGCTGGTCTATAGAGATTTTTGTCTCACAGATTAAACAAGCACGCTGTAGAGGCTCTTAGAATCACTGGTCAATTTAAAACTGCAATGGTGATGTCACTATAATAGATTCTGAACCAGTTAACCACTAGGCTAAAATTTGGGGAATAGGGAGTTTGTAAATGGTTTAGGCTATGAACACTTACTGCTCTCCTTGCAGAGGACCCTAATTTAGTTCATAGCACTCCCATGGCAGCTTACAGTTACCTGTAGCCTCCAGTTCCAGGGAACCAGCACCCTCTCTTGTATACATGTAGTATGTTTAAATTCAGCTATACATGCACACATACACAGAAACTAATACATCTTAAGTAGAATCAAATAATTTCCAAATAAAAGACAGACTAGGGTAAACTTCTACTAAGTTTCCTTGTTTAGTTTACATGTTAAAAACTTAGAGCAATGATTCTGTAGCTCTTTACCAAAATTACACCCAGAAAGATTCCTGAAAAATGTTTGCTCACCTTGTATTTAAAATTTTTATATTTTGTAACTTGTGGTGAAAATATTCTAGGATATTGTAAATATTGACTTGAAAGCTAAAAGTGGGATGTAAGATGGCTCAGACACTGAGAAAGTGGGCCTTAGAGATGGCTCAGCAGAGGCTGCCCTTCTAGGTTCGATTTCCAGTGCCCGCCTGATGACTCATAACCACCTGCAACTCCAGTTTCAGGCGATGTGGTGCATGTGGTGCACAGGCGTACATGCTGGGAAAATATTCATATACATAAAAATAATTTTTTAAAAAAGATAAAGCTATTTTTAACAAAAATTGTTTAAATTGAGTGCTAGCAAAGGCTTTTCCTAAGATTTAAATACTTTCTGTTGAAAAGTTATTATTGTATTATTTGTAGAGTTATGGAAACAAAAATAAGTTTATATGGTTTAAGACAGATGAGGCTGGAGAGATGGTTCAGGAGTTAAGAGCACTTCTACTCTTTCAGAGGACCTGGCTTTGCTTCCCAGCGTCCACATGGTGTTTAAGCTGTCTGTAACTCCATTTCCATGGTATCTTATAGCCTCTACTGACCTCTCTTGGCACTGCGCACATGTCGTTGCTCATATACATAAAAAAGAAAAATCAAGTGTTGTAAAAGTTTTTATAGTATGTATTTCTTAAATTAAGTGTAGTCTTTTTTTACCTTCTTTTCAGTTATTTTTTTACTGTTATTGTTAAAATAAGAATAATTGATTTTGTGTTTTGTTTTTATGCAGTGCTCAAGAAAATTGATAAAAATTACATAATTGGAGAGTAGAAATTTTATTACAAAAATAGTTCTCACTTTTTTGAACATTTTCTAATGGTGCTTTTCACAGTTCTGTTTTAGTCAGATTTATTGGCTCTTCATTTTGTCTGCAATACCAGTCCTTTGGATACCCAAGTCCTTTTTCAATTGTGCCTTTGTTTAACTTTACAATTTGGTTTTAGTTTTTCCTCCCATATTTTTCAGCAATATGCCATTACTTTGTCAAGTGAGAGAAGAACAGTTGTGAAAAGACCATTCATGACACAGTCTTAGGCAAATACGTTTATAAAATAATATCTAGGAAAACTGAAGATGCTGGCTTCTTTGTAACTATTGAGATAACCGTGTACCACTTAGTTCTTAGGGTGCTTTTAAATATTGTGAGTACCAAGGTTTAACATTTGAAAGAGTACTAAGAGTCAGACCATTAGGTTTTAAGAGTTTTCTCTTCAGAAGTCACTGTCAGCATTTTTATTTTTTTAATATTTGATTTAATTTTGTATGTGTAGTAATTTCTCAAAAGACCCACACATATATTACCTCAAATAATCCTTGTAACAGCCCAGTTAATGAAACCATTAAGGGATCATTTATCTATATATCACAGTTACTGAGATTATGTGACTGTTTAAAACTTCATTGTTTTAGAACTAGGAATCAATGTCATAGTTTCTTAAATTCATCATTCTTCCTACCATATTGTAAAATTTTGTAGTTTTTTTTTTTTTTTTTTCATTAGATAGAAGACTAATGGATCACAGAATTGTGCCTTCAGAACTGTGCCTTCCATGGCCGGCTATTTGCAAACTTGGAGCTTTCTACATCTTTATATTCTTGTTCTGAAGATCATATCAGTAGGCTGACAGGTTGACAATTATTTGCAAATCTGTTTTACCCTAGATAGTACATAAAAATGAAAGATTTGTTCAAACTATCCTCTTGTATAAGTTTGAGAGGCTCCACTTTTTTGTCAGTTGCAGATACTTTTAGTTTGGAAAGGATACACTAAAGATTGTTCTAAGGTTCTAAGATATGGTTCAGAGATGGTGACAAGAGCACATAATTATAATACCTTCTTTTTTAAACAGCACTCAAACCCAGGGCATGCTGGACCCTTTCCTGTTGTATCAGCACACAACCCAATCAACCCAACAAGCCCTACCACAGCAACTATGGCAAATGCAAATAGAGGTCCCACCAGCCCATCTGTTACAGCAGTAGAACTAATTCCCTCCGTCACCAATCCAGAAAACCTTCCATCATTGCCAGATATTCCACCTATACAGGTTTGTATTTAAGTTAAACAAATTGTTTAAAATCTCATACTAATTGAAGAAAATACATATTTCAGATTTTGTTTCGTTTCAGGACCAGTAATTTACTTGAATGAACCTTCTGAAGAGTAAAGGACACATGTAAAGTTTAAAGTTAGTGTGCTGAAACTGGTATTCCTTCATGTTTTAAAGTTAGAAGAAGAGTCTGTTGAAACAAGTACAGTAATGGTTGTCCACTCCTCTTAAAACCAGTTGAGAAGAGAGTGGCTTGTGTTGAAGGGTTTTCATATCAGGCACTTTGGGGAACATAATAAAAGTGAAGAAATAATGATGAAATGGAGATGAATCACAAAGTGCTCTCTGTGGTTTTTTATTTCTCCAGCTTTTATTAATAAAATCTTTGAGGATTATACTATTTTCCCCCTAATTTTATGACTTTTATTAGGGGTCACCAGGCCGTCAAGGAGCAGTGAAGCAGCTGAGATAGTAGGACTGTGAAACAGGTTCTTACTGTGTATTCCTGGCTGGCCTCAAAGTCACTGAGATCATCTGCTTCTGACTTCTGAGCCACCGTTGCCTGGCTGTGTCAGAGTTTTAAATGATGCTTTTATAACTTCAAAGTTATTTGAAAACCACTGGCTTCTTGTGATTCTTTCAGTCAACTACAGTTTCTTGATATTTGAAGAGATTGGGTTCTCTCAACCAAGGGAATGGTAACCAGATTGGTACTGAAAGGATTAGACTATATAATAGAATGTAATTAAATTTTTGGACTGTAAGTTAAAAGGTTGCATTTGTATGTTATCTTATAATTAACAAAATGCTTTCTTGGGCAGTATGTTAGTTTTGATGCTTGAAATCATCTGCTGGAATATGTAGCGTTTATTTATACTGAGATCATGGTGAGTGATTTTCCTATGTGTGTAGTTGGTAAAAATGTCAGAAATTTTTAAAAAGATTTATTTATTTATTATACATACAGTGTTCTGCCTGCACACCAGAAGATGACACCAGATCTCATTATAGATGGTTGGGAGCCACCATGTGGTTGCTGGGAATTGAACACAGGACCTCTGGAAGAGCAGCAGCCAGTGCTCTTATCCTCTGAGCCACCTTTGCAGCCCACCAAAGTGTTATAATTTGATTCAAATTCTTGATTATAAATTTAGACTCACTGTTCATAGCGACACCAAGAAGATAGTAGACCTGAAAAGTTAGTCATTGTTTCTAGTATGGCTGCAAGATTGTTCAGCTGTCTCCTGTGGTTTTAGATATTTTCATGGTTTCAAAACTGTAGCATTGGCATCATTATGTGTTTCCTTCTTTTCTTGCTCCTAGAAGCTACTAATAGTTCTTCTGTTATGCACGTTTTTTTGAAGATAAAATATGTGGGCTTTTATGTCTTTCATTTCTTTATACCTCTTATTTCTTTCACTTAGCGTAATGTTTACCAAGTCTGTAGAATAACTTAATTTGTTCGTAGGGCTGAATAATACTATGTTGTATAGAATGTTTTTTTGTCTTTTCTTCTTTTGAAGATAAGGTCTTGAAATGTAGAGCAGTGTAGCCTGGAAATCCACAATGTATCACATGCTGATCTCAATTGATTTTTCATTTCACTCTCTCACATGGTATGATTATAGGGATATATCCCATGTCTCTTCCTTGCTTTGGATCTTTCACAGTGTGTTCATGCAGTAGATGATGGATATTTTGGTTTCTACTGTTTGCTTCTAAGGACATACTAGTACTGTGGACTTTTGTCTATAACAGTATTTCTCTTCTTAATGCTGTGACCTGTTAGTAGAATTCCTCATGTTGTAGTGACTCCTACCATAAAATTATTTTTGTTGCTACTTTGTAACTAATTTTTTTACTATTATGAATTGTAATGTAAATACTTTTATGCAGGCTATCTAATATGACCCTGTGGCAGGGTCATTTAACCCTCAAAAGGGGTTGTGATTCACAGGTTGAGAACCATTGATCTATAAGCTTGTGTGTGTGTGTGTGTGTAAGTTATTTCTCTATATAAAATAAAAATAACATCAATAGGGCAAAACAAATGGATAGAAGAGAAAAGGAACCAAAGAAACACATATAGACGTGGATGCACATATTCACAGAAATCCCATAGAGATACAAATTTGGAAACCATAATATATAAGCAAAAGACCTGTAAGCTTTTTTCTGTTTGTTTTTTAAGCCCAGACAAAAATAAGACAAAACACAAAAACCCTCCAAAAATACCATATCATTGATTTTTTTTTTTTTTTTTTTTTTGTTGGCCACTTGCTGATGGGCATGGTACTTTCCTTAACCATTCAGTTTATGAAACTGTTGCCATCATAACACGGAAAGCAAACATTTTTAAGAGTAAACTTTGTGTAACAATGAAGGCTGGCTTGTTGGGGTTTCTGTCCCACCCGGTACCTCACAGCCGGCAAGCCCCAAAGAAGATCGCAAAGAGAGTCTACATTAGGTTATAAATTGATTGTCCCATTATCTCAGTCTTCTTACTAGCTCTTGTAACTTATATTAACCCATTGTTCTTATCTATGTTAGCCACATGGCCGGTACCTATTTTCAGCTGGGACAGGGACACATGCTGCTTCTTCATTGGGCTGTGCAGGAATGCCAGGGAAGCTTCCTGCTTCCCAAATTCTCCTGTTCTCACCTCTACTTCCTGTCTGGTTTTCCCGCCTATACTCCCTGCCTGGCCAATTAACATTTATTTAAAACATGATTGACAGAATACAGACTTCTCCCGCACCAACTTTGTGTTGAGCATGTGGCTTGGTGGTATAGTGCTTATCTGTAGCATGTATAAGAATCCAACCTACCTACCTTCCTTCATTTATTTTAAAACACCCATTCTCAATTTATAGCCCTCCCTGGCTGCCCTAGAGTTCACCTTGTGGATCAAGTTGGCCTCCCAACTCAGAGACCCACTTGCCTCTGCCTCCCAAGTGTCAGGATTAAACTGCCTCCCATAGTGCCACTATGCCAGGTTCTGAAGTCTTCTTATAACTACAAGGACTATAACAACCAAAAAAGTATAGCTAATACACCCATCAGTAGTAGTCATTATTTTCAAGTCTTATTTGCTGTATGTAATTATTCTGTATTTTTACATAGTTTTTCATCTGGTGGGTTTCCTTGCAACAGCAACATTACAGGTATGAGTAATGGCTTTGTGTTGTAATGGCATTATTAAGCAACAGGGATTTAGAAGAATCGTTTAACACACAGTATAGTCGTGCATTCCAAAACACTGATTTTGTCTGGCAGTCACAGTAATATATTCCAAGAAATTATGTAATGGAGCTGAAATTAGACTAAATTAGGAATTCACATAGAGAAATCCAGCATTGACATTAATCAAAGTAAATTAATATTGCAAATAGTAAGTTTAATATGAAATACAGAGAGGAACTCTCAGACTTAATTATTTTGCACAATCCAGAAAATAGCTGAATTGTACTTAAATATGTGAATGTAATGTGTAGTTTAATTGTCAGCATAAGGATTTTGTTTTAGATGTGAAAATCCTATTAGCAATTGCTTTGAAAAAAGGTGCTCACTACTGGGAGATAACAAAATACTGAAGAGATAGATGAAATGGAATTGGTTGGGAATTACTACCATATAGCCATTTTCCTCAGATGTTATAATTTGACAGTTAGATAGCCAGATAGAAGTGAGGTGAGGACTTAAATTCAATTATTAGCTGGAGAGATGGCTCAGAGGTTAAGAGTGCTGGCTCTTCTTCCAGAGGTCTTGAGTTCAATTCCCTGCAACCACATGGTAGCTCATGACCATCTGTAATGAGAACTGATGCCCTCTTCTATTGTGCATGCATGCATACATGTAGAACACCATATATAATAAATAAATAATAAGTTTCTTAAAATAAATTATTGTGGGGTGTGTACATCATTATATATACCCACATGAAGGAGTAACTTCATGGTTTGAACATGCCTAAAAAATCTATATCATTATTACATGGTAAAATCTTTGAGATCAAAGATTGTTTCTCTTTGATCTTTAGACAGACAGAACTTAGGGCCCAGTATGTGACAAGTTCCCAAATATTTGATTTTCGTGTTTTTTGTTTTTGTTTTTGTTTTTCAAGACAGGGTTTCTCTGTGGCTTTGGAGCCTGTCCTGGAACTAGCTCTTGTAGACCAGGCTGGTCAGTTCTCAAATATTTGAAAGAAATGCAGCTATAATTTAAGTGATCCATGATTCCCGGAACTTGTTGCCTTTAGGCCTCAGTATACTGAAATCCTGACCTTGAACCTAATTAAAACTATTTTACCAGTCATAAGGAAATTATTACATTCTGCCAATATATATACTGTATTAATCAACCAAGCAATACACCATTACTGTAAGTGAAACATTAAAATATGAAACATTCTGTTACTTATTTACAGCTTCATATCATCTCATGAAAACAAACTGTATTTTCAGTTTGTAGTTTCTGTTTGTTTTGTTTTTGTTTTTTTTGGGACAGGGTCTCCCTGTATAGCTCCATCTATCTGTAGAATGGGCTGGCGTCAAACAAAAAGAAGAGATTTGCTTGCCTCTGCCTCCTCTAAGCGCTGGGATTAAAGGTGTGTGCCACAGCACCCAACCAACCATTCTTTAATTTCTTAAATGTTTGAGTCTAATTGAATTTGCCTTTTAGGCTTACTAGGAAAATTAAATAATTTATGTAAATTGGTGTCTGTAATATATATATATATATATTTAATAAATATTAGCTTGCCTCCACTATAATTTTTATAAAGTAACTTTAGGAGAAGAACCAAGAGATTTTTATATTTAAATGGAAACATAATATTACTTGACAAGACATGTTAAACACTTACTTGAACACTGGAGACAAGAGAGGCTTGCTGGTGGAGAGTACACATATTTAAAATCCTAATCATGATTGTTTCCTAAAGAGAAAAGCACAGAGTAGATCTAGTAAGGAGTTAAACTTCCTTGAAACCTGTAGGATGAGTAGGAGTTAGGAAAGGAGTGATTGGCAATGAACTACATTGTAAAAGTAACAGAATTTCAAAACTGAAGGAGGGAGAAAAGATCTTTTGAATGGCAAAAATAAGTCTGGTGAGGAAATGGAAAGGAGACAGGGATGGCATGAAAAGAGTCTAGAGACAATGGGAAGGGGTGCCTGGACTTCTGTGAGCTTCATAAAGGGGTTCTAATTTGATCCTGTGTTCAGCAAAGTCCTTGTGCTTTCAAAGCTGCATGGTAGGTGAGGAGGTTTTAAAGTTAATCAGGAAAAGAAATGAAAGTACTCCGTTTTTCTTGTCAGTTCCCATAGCTAGCTTTTTTTTTTTTGGATTTTTGAGACAGGGTTTCTCTGTAGCTTTGGAGCCTGTCCTGGAACTAGCTCTTGTAGACCAGGCTGGTCTCGAACTCACAAAGATTTACCTGCCTCTGCCTCCCGAGTGCTGGGATTAAAGGCGTGCGCCACCACCGCCCGGCTAAATATTTATTTATTTATTATGTATACGATATTCTGTCTGTGTGTATGCCTGCTGGCCAGAAGAGGGCACCAGACCTCATATTATATATGGTGGTTGTGAGCCACCTTGTGGTTGCTGGGAATTGAACTCAGCACCTTTGGAAGAGCAGGCAATGCTGTTAACCTCTGAGCCATCTCTCCAGCCCTTCCATAGCTTTCTTGCTTTTAAAACTACATGATTTTTAATTTTTCTTGGTCACCAGGCATGTATGTCATGTGCATATATACATATATACATGCAGGTAAAACATCCATAAACAAACAAATCTTAAAAATTAAATTAAAAACATAACAGCTGTTCATTTACAAAATCATTTTTAGTCACTGTGGAAATGATGACTGAAACATTACATATCAACTATAGTATTGGTGGGTAAGTAGAGGAATTAGTTTCCTCACAACCGTTGGTGGGAATGTAAAATACAACGGCCACCTGGAAAAAAAGAGTTCAGCAGTTTCAGGACAAGTCAGATATATACCTACCATTGGACCAGCTCACCTTTTTGATTGTCCATTTGGTGATGATAGAGATTGCTGTAAAACTTAGTTCACTTCTAGGGAGAAAAGAGAGCAGGCACTAAGTGCATAGCTTTATCTTAAGCCAGAAATAGATTTGTTTAAGAAATAATTTGGCTTTTGTTGAAGAACAGATTGAATTGTGGGAATAAATAGAATCAAGCAAGATCGACAATTTCTTAGGAATAGTGTGAATTTTCAGGTAGTTTCAGCAGTGTCATTTTAGTTGTGTAAAAATTTCCTCACTGAATCATCAGATTCTGCAGGATAGCTGACTTATTTTAGGAAGGAAACTGATGTTCTTTTTTGGATAACTGTCCCAAAATTGCATTGCTTTATCCTGTAACTTTATCCTACTGCCTCTTAAGTATGAAATGAGTTCAGATTTCCTGCTTTTTCTTTCTTTTGTATACAGTGATGCACCTTGCTCAGGCTGGATGCTGATGTAAGAACTTGTCAGAGCTTAAAGTTGGGTTTTGACATGTATTTATATTTCTATGAATGATTCTGATGGGACACTAAAGAATGGGAGACTTAGGACAAGGGTACTCCGGCAGTTTTGAGAAAAGAAAGTGCATTGTTAGTATGTCAGAACTATTTTTGTAGTTAGACAGGGCTTAATGGATTATTACGTTTGTCTTAGCAGCTGGGTATTAATATAATAATATTAATTACAGTTTCAGTAATATCCCCTTCATACTGTGTTTGTTCTCAGAAGAACCTAAAGAAGCAGCAGTTAGGTTGAACTTGATATTGCATAATCTGTTATAGTAAAGGAGTGACATTAATTTTTTCATCCTCAGTTTAATCAAAGCAAATTTATTTTTATCTCTTTTTAGTTGGAAGATGCTGGCTCAAGTAGTTTAGATAATCTACTGAGTAGATATATCTCAGGCAGTCATCTACCCCCACAGCCTACAAGTACCATGAATCCTTCCCCAGGACCCTCTGCTTTATCACCCGGATCTTCAGGTAAAACAAACAGGGATATTGCTTCATTGCTTTAACACCTTCAGATAGGGGTGGAGGAGTGAAGGCTGCCTCCTGGTATCTGTATTAGGTAAAAACATCAACAAGAAGGAGGTGTGTGTGGAGATACATCATATGTACATACACTTTACACACATGATGTGGTGCAGCGGATGGAAAAGGATAAATCCTCTTGAGGAATTGGCTTTCCTGATTATTTTTCTGGGCATTGGCAAGCCCAAGATCTGCAGGGCATTTTAGCAAGCTAGAGACTCGAAGAGTTACTTTACAGTCTAGTGTACAGAGTAAAACACAGAAGTGGACTGAAAGGAAGGAATAGTTCCAACTTTTCAAGGGCTTCAACTGATTAAACGAGGATCACTTAGATTATGATGGATAGTTTGCTTAAGATTTGTTGACTTTTCTTGGTTAGTCTTTCAAATACGCATGCATATATGGTGAGTTTTATTTCGTTTTGTTGTTTGTTGCTTTTTGTTTTGCAAGACAGGGTTTCCCTGTATAATAGTCCTAGCTGTCCTGGAACTCACTCTTGTAGACCAGGCTGACCCAAACTCACAGAGATCCGCCTGTCTGCCTCCCGAGTGCTGGGATTAAAGGTGTGCACCACTACTGCCTGGCCATGGTAAAGATTTTTACATAAGATAATATTAACATTTTTTTATTATTATTATATCGTTGAGTTTTAGTGAGATTTTTTTTTTCCAGGATGTTGAAAAAGGATGAATGCCTGATTGGTTTGTGTGTCACTGTAGTGTCAGCTCTGAGATGGAGGCAGTTGGACAATTGAGGACTTAAGGCCAGTGTGGGCTATATAATGAAACACTGTCTCATATTTTTAAAAGAGTAAAGGACTATATATAGTCTATTTTGTGATGTGAAGAAATGATAACTTTCTCAATCTACTACTCTTGCTTTTGGGCAATACTTATAAGATGCTAAGGTGAGTCTGGATTCAGCTGGAAGAAGCTGGTCGGTGTCTGCTAATCATATTTGCCATCTCTGACTTTACAGCTGTCTGTGATTTACAAGAGTCTCTGAGTCAGGCTGTTTGTCTGAATGTTCTGATTCTCAATCTGACTTTTGTTCTTTAGGCTTACCTAATTCTCACACGCCTGTGAGACCCCCTAGTACATCTAGCACCGGCAGTCGAGGCAGGTGAGTGGTTTTTTGTTTTTTAATGGTACTATGTTACTTAACAACTTTTTTATTAAGAAAAATTTCAAATATAGTTAATGAAAGTAAACTCATTTTTATATTCTCAGTTTCAACAGTCAGTACATTAATTATACCCAGTCTTCTTTCCTTTGTACTCTTTTCCTGTGTCTGCTTTATTTGAAACAAATCTCAGAAATTATGTCATTTTACTTGTGGACTATTGAGTATTGTTTAGGTCCAGTTATTAAGTTACTAATTTATCCACATGAATGCTTTTTTTTAAACAAAGTGTTTCTTTGAACCACATTCAGATAAACCCTATACACTGTCATCAACAGATTTGTTTGTATAGGTATCTATTTTTTTTCATATGTAGACTTTTCTCTTGTAGACTTCTATTTCTCATTGTTTTTAATTTGCTTCCCTTTTTGTCGATATGGGCAGTTTAGAGCATAGGTTTTGCAGATGTGGTGGCTTGTTGGAGAGGTAACTCAGAATTTAAAAGCCATTTGACTCTTACATTCATCTCAGGTGACTCACAACTGCCTGTAACTCCAGGTCTAGTGAGATCTACCACTTTTAGCTTTTGAAGGCACCTAAGCCGGGTGTATGGGTGCACACATACACAAAGGTGAACACACACTTAAAAATGAGCCTTAGAAATAAGGAATTTAATAGAGCATGTTAGGAAGCAAGGATACTTCATTTGTAGTACTATGTGCTTCCAATGGGAGCACATATTTCTGCTTTTGTATGTGTGGTTTGTGTTCATGTGGGGCAGTGTATGTGTGTGAAGGCCAGAGGTCATGTAAGGTGTCTTGTTCACTTCTTCACTTTACATTTTGAGACAATCACTGAACCTGGAGCTCAGATTTGATTACTGACTGACCAATGAACTCTTCAAATTTTGCTGGTGTGTGTGTGGAGGGGCGTGTTTATGGTAATAACTTCTCCTTCTGCCATGTGGGTCCTGGCACCACATTGAGGTTGTTGAGCTCTGTAGCAAGTATCTTTACTGGTTGAAAAGTGTTGTTTTGATAATTACCGCTTTAGAATGCTTCTATAAAGAAACTTTGTCATTTATTGAATTAAGGGGCAGCAAGATAAATTTTCTTTATTTTTGTAATGAATTCATTTTCAGGTTCCTTCACTAGTGTTCCAGGAGTTTGACTATTGTACTTTTATGAATCTACTTTTTCCAACACACTTTTAATGTTTTTCTAGTTATTAAGAGCATTCATTACTTCTAAACTGTTCATTTTTTTCTTCAGTCTTTGAATAGAGCTAAGAAATAGGTTTTTAAGATTAACCAATGAATACATTCTTTTTACTGTTTTGTACTTTGTATAATTTAATACAATATGAAGTTTTAACTAAGGTATTAGAGAGTTGGGGTTTTATATGTGTATCTATTCTGAAAGCTATTCCTATTAAACTACTACTTGGTTGACTTTCTAGTACTTTAAATAACCAGTGCTTTCAGTAGAAAGATAAACAATGTAAACTTCATTCTGAGTAGCTACATTTGTCTTTCTTTTCTTTTAATTTAATTTTATGTGCATTTATGTTTTGCCTGCGTGTATGTCTGTTTGAGGGTATTGGATTACTTGGGATTGGAGTTATAGACAGTTGTGGCTGCTGCGAATTGAACCTCGTCCTCTGGAAGAGAAGCCATTTCGTTAACTGCTGAACCATCTATACAGCCCCTAGCTATACTAGTCTTATTTACTTTGCTCAGTGGTGAATTGTTTTTGTTGTTTGTGCGGAAGAGGCACAATCATGGATGTTTTATGCTACAGGTTGAGCATCCCTAACACGGAATTTGAAATTCCCAAAATGCAAGCACGAGTTTGATGCTCCAAGTGGAAAATTCCATAGCTAATCTCATATTACAATAAGGTTGCAATCAAGGTGCTGAGTGTACTTAAAATATTGTATGAAACTGCTTTCAGGTTGTATATGTAAGAAACAAATGGGTTTCATATTTATACTTTAGTCCTATCCCAAGTTATCGCACCCTGTATTTGTAAATATTTCAGAATAGGAAAACATGTCTCAAAACTCTAATCGTAGGTGTGTTAGATGTGGATAATCAACTTGTAGTGGCATGGAAATGTAATCACCTACTAGGATCCTTAAATGGTTTACTCTTAACTCTTAGAATTTCGGATCATGAAATGTACTTTTAAGGTCTGGGCTTATGTCCATTACAATTCCTTTTTGAGGTATTGCCTATTATCTTTAATAACAGTACTTTCATTTTATTTATGCTTTACAATCAAATGTGGCTTTTGTTCCTTCTTAGCTGTGGATCTTCAGGAAGAACTGCTGAGAAAAGTCATAGTTTCAAATCTGATCAGGTGAAGGTCAAGCAAGAGCCTGGGACTGAAGAAGAGATCTGCAGCTTTTCAGGAGCTGTGAAACAAGAGAAGACAGAGGATGGCAGGAGGAGTGCCTGTATGGTAAGCTCCCCCAGGCTCCAAGAAGATGTAAGGAGGTCACATCGCTTGTCTTCCGTTGCACTAGGCATATCTATTTGCCTTTAAATTCTTATGTCTGACAGAAGCTAAGCACCTCCTTTTCTCTTTCTGCTCTTAAGAGTCAGCTATAATTAAGTCAACAAAGACTTGATTGCATTAAGTATCACTTGATATTATCTTGAAGTTTATATTTATGCTAATGCCATGATGCTAAATTATATTTTTATAATGTTCTCCTTGTACACATAGGGTCTTAAGGCCACAAGAGAACCTTAACTGTGGTCTGTAACCTAGGAACTCAGCACTAAGATAGTTCATATGAAAGAAGATTCTTGATCAAAGACTTTGTGATAGATTTTCTTTTTGTCTCATAGTAACCATTCTAGAGTTTCTTAGATGAAATAGTTTATACAATTTATAAAACAGTCGAGGAAAGTCCAAACCTATCTTCATTTATTTCACACCTTATCATTCTTATTGCCTAGACTTTTTACTTTTCTTGGGTTTTTTTTTTTTTTTTTTTTTTTTTTGATTTTGTTTTTTTCGAGACAGGGTTTCTCTGTAGCTTTGGAGCCTGTCCTGGAACTAGCTCTTGTAGACCAGGCTGGTCTCGAACTCACAGAGATCCGCCTGCCTCTGCCTCCCGAGTGCTGGGATTAAAGGCATGCGCCACCACCGCCCGGCTGACTTTTTACTTTTCTATCTGTTATTGACACATAGGAATCTCAATGTATTATTATGTTCAGTGCAATGTATCGATTAAAAAGTTACCTTAGTTGTAACAATGTCAACATCTCCTCAGCTAAAACTCTTAATTAGTTTAGAAAGTTCCCAAATGATATATTAATACTCACTGATAAAATTCCTAGATTGTCCCCATGTTATTGTCCTCAACTTCAGGTAACTAGCCTTCTTTTCCATGACTTCAACTTTTCCTTTATTCCACATGTAAGCAACTGTCTCTATTCACTCATCTCCATCCTGCTGTCATAATGGGCAGGATTTTATTCCATTGTATAGATGTGCATTACTTTCATCCACTCATCCACTGATTCACATGTAGATTTCTCTGATTCTTAGCCGTTGTGAGTATGATAACGTATGTATGTCAGTGCATATCTCTTCCTCGAAATATGAATATGATGACCTATGCTAGGTCACATAGCCATATGGTTGTTGATTTCTACTTCAGAGAGTTCCTCATGGCAGATAGTGATATTTTTCATTACCATTCAGATGTTCTATAATTTTTATTAATTCTGAATATTTTGATAGAGTCTGGGAAAATATTCTATATATAAGATTCTGTCACCTGTATAGTGACATTTTGAATTCTATTCCACCTTGCATGTCTTTTGTTTGATTGTCATGGCTAAGAATTCCAGAAGTATGTTGACTTAAGATAGTTGAAGTGAACATCTCTTTATTTTTTCTCTCAAGCTTTTAGCTTTTCCCCATGAAACATACAGCCTATTAGATTATCATGAATTTCTTTTGTCTTGTTGGAATGCATTTCTGCCATACTTAACTTGCTCACTACTTTCCGTTTGTCATGGGATATTGAACTTTATTTTTTTTTTAAAAAAGTTTTAAAAGTGAACATATGAACTTTATCTTTGTTACTTTAACAGAGAATATCCTGTTTATTGAGTTGCATATTGGACAATCTTTGCCTTCCTGTGATGAATCCTAACTAAAGATTCTCAAAGGCATTGTTAAGTTCAGTTTGCAGTATTTTATTTTGAGGATTTTTACATATGCTCACCATGGATTTCCTCCTTTTGTTGATACTGAGTTTTGTTGTCAGGGTTATGCTGTCATTTTGAGAGTGTTTGAAAGATGACTTCCTTTTCTACTTTTTGGTAACTTGAGCATAATTAGTATTATTTCTGTATTTGCTCACTTGAACCACACAGTGGA
Organism: Dicrostonyx torquatus; assembly: GCA_028555095.1. Classification (NCBI taxonomy): domain Eukaryota; kingdom Metazoa; phylum Chordata; class Mammalia; order Rodentia; family Cricetidae; genus Dicrostonyx; species Dicrostonyx torquatus. Next base: position 743,789 of record JAQHUG010000444.1, on the reverse strand, counting down.
GCCATCTGGTGCCAGGCTTTTCTTTTGAAGGAAACATTTTATTGCTTATTCAGTTGTCTTATTTTGTCATTCATCCTTTCTAATCTCTTATTTCTTTATGATTCAGTCTTAATATAGTTTATTTGCCCAAGAAGTAGGCATTTATTCTAACTTACAAATTTGACAAATAGTCCTTCAAATTTCTGTGATAATGGCAATGTCTTCCTTTCTATTTTTGATTTTGTTTGAATCTATTTTGTTTTGCTTAATCTAACTGAAATCTTGTTTTTTTTTTCTGCGTTTTTGAGAAGATAGCTATTGTTAGTATAACCATTACATATTTTACATTTGTTTTATTTATTTTCTCATCTTTATTATTTCATCCCTTTTACTATTTTTTTTTCTTTTTGTGGAATACACACACACACACACACACACACACTGATAATAGTTTAATAAATTTAGAGATGCTATGGAACTATCTTTGTACACCGTAAATATGTATTGGTCTCAATGTTAGTAAAAAGCTGATTGTCTAGTAGCTAGGTAGGATTTTTGGAGCAGAAAGAATGCTGGGAAGGAGGGTGGAGTTGGGAATGTCACCAGGAGATGCAGAGGGAGGAAGACATACTGGAGGATAGGTAAAGCCACGAGTTACATGACATAAATTAATAGAAATGGGTTAATTTAAGTTGTAAGGGCTAGTTAGTAATAACCCTGAGCCATTGGCCAAACATTTATAGTTTAAAAAAGAAAGTGCCCCCATTGAAGAGGGTGATGTGGTAAAAGATCTATTTTACATTGCCATAATCTTGCATTAGTTGTGTGCAAATATTTCAAAGAAAGTATGAAATATTTCTCAAATGCTATATAACTGATTTTGATTAGTAAATTGTAATAAACTCTCTGTAAGAAAAGTTTGATTGTTAATTTCTCAATCACTGTGTATAATGGTTAAATTTCCAAATTATCTGAGTGAACCAATATTAGAGGGACCAAACCCTGAAAAATCATGTTAGCATATGTCAGCGATTTTTTTGTATTCTTTGGTTTCACTAATGTGATTTCTGGTATAATTTTTATGTATGTATTTTAATTTAACCTTAATGTACTGTACTGTAATACGTGCTGTATTACAAGTAAGGATTAAATGATTTTCTAAAAAAATTGTCTTTGTTTTCTCATAGTTGAGCAGTCCTGAGAGTAGTTTGACACCACCTCTTTCAACTAACCTCCATCTAGAGAGTGAGCTGGATACATTAGCAGGCCTGGAGAACCATGTGAAAACAGAACCCACAGATATGAATGAAAGCTGCAGACAGTCAGGACTCAGTAGCCTGGTCAATGGAAAGTCTCCAGTGCGAAACCTCATGCACAGGTCGTCAAGGATTGGAGGAGATGGCAATGGCAAAGATGATGACCCAAATGAAGACTGGTGTGCGGTCTGCCAGAATGGAGGGGATCTGTTATGCTGTGAAAAATGTCCGAAGGTCTTTCATCTTACTTGTCATGTTCCAACCCTTCTCAGCTTTCCAAGGTACCAGGGAAAGAATTGATTTGTAATCCTGTTATTCTCAAATCTAAATGTCGAACAGAAAGTTGTTTGGGCTTTTCTCAGAAAAACCCATTTTTAAAGATCAAACTTTTTCACTGAAAAAACTAGCAGATAATGAGGCTGAGAATATGTAGCCCACTGGTGGAGCATGCGCCTAGCATACATAAGACCCCCTGGTTTCAGTCTCAAACACTAAGATGGGGAAAGAAAAATAGCTATATAAACAGTACCAGGATAGTTTTTGGTTGTTCTTGGTTTGTGGGGTTTTTTTTTTTTTTTGGTATTATATACCTAAATTTTATGTGCATACACATGCGTACACAGATATTGTGGACCATGTATGGGGGTCAGAGAACAACTTACAGAAGTTAGTCTTTCCACTATATGGGTTCTAGGAAATTGAACTAATCATCAGGCTTGGTGGCAAGGACACTTAGTTACTAAGCCATCTTACCATGTCCCTTTTTCTTAGAGTGGTAATATCTTCCTACATTAAGATTTTGCCAGTTCTTTCTCTCTCTCTTGAGATAAGATTTCTTAATGTGGTCCTGGGCTGTCCTGGTAACCTGGTTTGTGAGTTCAGACCAGGCTGGCCTTGAACTCACAGGGCTCTACCTCTTCTGTCTCCCTGGTGCTAGGATTAAACATGTGTACCACCATGACCAGCTAAGATTCTGCCAGTTTTCAAAGGCAGACACTTAGGGAGAAATATAAACTATTGACATAGATTCTATATAAAACTCCTAGTATTATTTATCTACTTATATTAATATGCCTCTATTTATCTCTGTATATTTATATGTAGACAGGGAATAAAAAAAGCATATAAACAAATAATTTGTGAAATTTATAATTTAATAGAAATCTTGATTTTAAAAACTATACTCTGAGTTAAAAGTTACAGGAATATATGTGTTTGTGCTTACCTGTATGTGTTTGTATATCCAGGTTTTTGAATGGCCCTGAAAAAGATTCAATTTGTTACTTGTGTGTGTTTAATATACTATATGACTTATAGTATATTAATTTATAGTATATTTATATGTATTTAGAATATTTTAAAGCACATAACTCTATACCGTTTCTTTGTATGTATGCCCGTTGTATGGGGAGGTGCATGTATAGGCCAGAGGACAGCTTTGGGTGTTGTTTCTTCTTGGCTACTTGTCTAGGCTTGCTAGCCATTGTGCCCCAGGGTTCCTCCATCCCTGTCTCCCCCTTGATGGGAGTTACAGGTGCCAACTAGGTCTTTGTGCTTGCAAGAAAGTAAATGACTGTCACAGAATTAGAACTACCAGGTATTTTCATGTAGGAACTGATCATTGACTTTATGACATGAACTTTAATGTTTAATTTTCTAGATTTCCAGAAAGTTATCACTTGATGTATCATTGGGAAAAGTTTTTGGAGAATTTATTGTACAAGTTAAGAGATTTAACAAATACATAAACTTCTTTTTTCTACAAAATTGGAAATTAAGGAAACTAGAGACTTAACAGCTAAGGATTTGTCTTCTCCAGAATAGACTTTGTTGTGATTCGTAATTGCCTTTTTCCTTGTGCAGTGGGGACTGGATATGCACATTTTGCAGAGATATTGGGAAGCCAGAAGTTGAATACGATTGTGATAATATGCAACACAGTAAAAAGGGGAAAACCGCACAGGGCTTAAGCCCCGTGGACCAAAGGGTAAGTGTCAAAGCTGATTTGTTAATAGTGATTTTGTGGTTGCTAGCCTATGTTTGTAGGTGCTCCCTCTCTCACCCATGCAGTGTATGAGCCCCACCCTTGGGTATTGTGCACATTACCTGGTACGTTTTGTATTATTTGTTGTACCAAGATTTTTTTTTTTTTAAGGTAGCAGTCTGTGACTATACTGCCCTGGCTGGGCTTGAATTTCCAATAGTTCCTTTGTGAGTGCTCAGGCTTATGCCATCAGGTCAGACTTTACACTTAGTATATTTCAACTAAAACCCTGACTTCTTATCCTCTCCCTCCAAAATGATAGCAAATGCCAGGGAAATAATTCCTTTCTCAGTGTTCCCAATCACTAAATGGGAATACTGTTCACCTCTATTGTTGGGACCAGAAACCTTTGAGATAAAAAGTCAAACGTGATTATAATGCCATTTTGCTTTAGCTCCCCACTATTACCACCCTAACGCATTCATAATTTCTTATGTATACTGTAGCACAGATAATACAAACCAAAGAGACAGATGTTGGGGTTCAAGCTAAAAGATGAGAGTGGCAAAGCAACCAACCACTAAAAAGCTCTTTTCTCTGCTAACTCTTCGGACTGAAGAGAGACAGTTCCTGTCTCATCCCGTCTTATACTCTTGTCTAGTGCTGTTATTAAAAGCATGTACTGTACTGCCTGACCTCTGTGAATATAGTGTGGCTGCTGGGATTAAAGGTGTGTGCCCCCACTGCCTGGCCTGTAGCTAGCTTTTTACTCTGATCTTCAGGCAAGCTTTATTTATTATCATAAACAAAATATCACTATATTTTACCTTTTTTGTTGGGGAACAGATGTAGCATGAATAATAAAAACCCAGAGACAGATTGGTGTTCAACCTGAAAGATCAGAAAAGCAAAGCAAAAGCAGTTAACCACCAGAGAGCTCTTACCTCTATGAAATCTTCAGACTGAAGAGAGAGTTCCTGTCTCAGTGGACTGTTGTGATGGTTTCCTTGTTTCTTCTCTTGCCCTGTTTTTTTGTTTTTTTTTTTTTTTGTATTTAAGTAATGTTCTTTTTCTTTTTTTAGAAAAGTAAATTTATCACATCATTATTTTATTATTCTTTAATAGCTTTCCGTATTAAAAATGAAACTCAAAATCTTTTCAAATTTTTGCTGATCTCATCTCAGCCTGATTTCTAGTGACAGAATACCTCTTGTGTCATTACAGTTAAATTTGGCTCTGATCTAATACTTAGAAAATCCTTCTGTGAAGAGAAGGAATATGTTTAGGATATAGAAACTAGTGCTAGGCAGTTTTAGTAAGTATAAAATTACTAATATAACACACATTTTAATAGTTTATCTTATAAATCTTGGAAATCAGCAAGAGTTAAGACAGTGGTCACAAATTTTAGGTCAGGTCTGGTCTACATAGAAGTTCTAAACCAGCCAGAGCTACACAGTAAAACTGTTTCTCAAAAGGATAAAAGAACGAATAAAAAGAGAAGAGTTAAAATTGGATTAAAGACAGTTTTTGTTTGTTTTGAGCTGAGTGGAGTCATTGACAAACAGGAGTACTTGTTTTTGCCTGCCTTGGAGAATTGCACTAGGTACCAATGGTGAAAGTTTTTTACGCATTTACTCTAAGTTATTTTTATGACTCATATCTGTGAATATGAATAATAGATAAATTGCCTTAGTTCTATTAAGGATATACTTAATTAAAGTAGAATAGAACATAATTTCAAAATTTAATGAAAATCAAAATTATTTTTTGTGATCTATTACATAGAAGGCACTGTTCAGTTTGTTGTAATAATACTTTGTAGCTATATTCTCCAAAATATCTTGCCAGATCCCCAAAAAAGTTGTTGTCTCTTTTTTCTTTCGGGATCAGAAATGTGAACGTCTCCTGCTTTACCTCTATTGCCATGAATTAAGTATTGAATTCCAGGAGCCTGTTCCTGTTTCGGTGAGTTGCATGCTTAGTATTATCCTGGTAAAGAAATCTAATACAGATTTTATCCTGATTAACATGGAATGAGCTGTGGCTTAGGCAGATCTTCTTCTGATAACTTCCTCTCCATCTTTTAGAACTCAATTGATAAGTTAATGTATATTTGTAAGCATAATATGATGTTTTGATCTACATGCAAATTGAAAGAAGTAATCAAACTTAACACAACCAACCCAACATTACCTTAACTTTTTTGTGATGAGAATGGAATATCAAAACTCCTTTAAAGAATTTTGAACTATGCAGTGTATCATTAATATGATTTGCATGTAAGTCAGGCAGTAGATCAATAGAACTTTTACACCAGCCTAACTGAAGTAGTCTGTTCTTTGGGCAATGTTGTCTTCTTTTCTTGTCTCTCATTCTAGACTCTAATCACTTCTTTCCTTTTTTGGGGTGATGGGGGGACATTGAGACCGGCCATCCTAGAATTTGTAGAGGTCTTTCTCAGCCCCCCTCCCCCCACTGATGGGATTAAATGCTTTGTAAACACATTTTTAAAAAAATAATTTAAAAATTAAATATCTAAAAAATATTCTGTTAAATTTATTTTTATGTATATGGATGTTTTGTCTGCATGTATATTTATATACTATGTGCATGCCTGGTGCTTGGGGAAACCAGAAGAGGGTATTGGATACCTTAGGACTATAGTTAGCAACAGTTGTGAGCTGTTATGGTCCTGGGAATGGAACTCAGGTCCTTTGGAAGAGTAACCAGTGTTCTTAACTACTGAACCATCCCTCTAGCTCCTAAAATACAAGTACAATTTTTTTTTTGTACAATTTAAGAAATTTATGTATATGAGATCCACTGGCCTCTGCCTCCGGAGTGGATTAAAGATGTGTGCCACTACTATTATTAACCTTATTTATATATTCAGAAGATAATATAAAACAATCAATATAAAATGTGTATATAAATAGTACATAACTTTGCTAAGGGTCTAATGTTTAATTAATATGTATGTGTATTGGTTTGGGAAATTGAATCTGGACTTCGTGTTAGGCAAGTTTTCCACGACTGAGCTATGTCCCCATTCAAAAATTAGAATCTTATTAGAGCTAAATGGATATAAGATTCATTTGTTAAAATTACAGTTTGGCTGGGTGGTGGTGGCGCACGCCTTTATTCCTAGCGCTCGGGAGGCAGAGGCAGGCGGATCTTTGTGAGTTCGAGGCCAGCCTGGTCTACAAGAGCTAGTTCCAGGACAGGCTCCAAAGCCACGGAGAATCCCTGTTTCGAAAATCAAAAAAAAAAAAAAAAATACAGTTTGTTAGGTGGGTTTATTTGTTGCTAGTGCTACTACCCAAGGGTAGGAAGATAGCAATTTTGAGGCCAGCCTGTCTTTTAAAACAATAAAAATAAAAAACATTGTGTATGTTGCTCTGATAGAAACTTTTTTATTTCTACATTCTTCTTTGAAAGTTGACATAAGGGAAATAATTTTGATGAGAAAAACATTAAACTGGGGGCAGATAGCTTGTTCTTTTAGTTCCTTCCTCTCCTCTTCTATTTTTCTTTTCCCTACAGGATCCTGCCTTTAACTCTGGAGAGCTAGGATTATAAGTGTGAACTGCCACATTCCTTGTTAGTTAACTTTATAACCGAGAACACAATTTACTGTCTTTCGTTTCTAATTATATAGTAGAAATATTAATTTTATTTATGAGTCTGTGTCTGCTATGTTCCAGTATTGCTCTTAGAGAAAATAAATGTATAAATGTTAGTTGAATAAAAGTATATGGATGAATTTTTCACAGTGGCTTTGCCATTTGAAAGTCCTCTTAATGCAAATAGTTGAGATTGAGAAAAGACACCTACAAAATTTTGCATGTTAGTGGTTCTTTATTCTACTGGAGACTTGTAATAAAGACTTTAAAATACTACAATTTAGAGAATGGGCTAGAGATTCTCACTGCCTTAATAGTATAATAAAATGTGCACTTGTTAGCTACTTGTTGTTGAATAGTAGCTGACCTGTTTACTAAATAGGCTAAGAAATTAATTTTAAAAGCACAAAAGATTTAACAAATGAAAAGTGTCTTGTACAGGTACTAATCATCAATTCTAGAAAGCCCTTTTATTTTAAGTTCATTGATTTCACAATAGAAAAGAGTTGTCTAGTCTTATCATGGCGTGTTCAGATAACTTTTAGCTCAGTATGGTACTGCTGCCAATGTGGTAGATGCTCCGGAGACTGAGGCAGCGTGAACTGCATAGTGGACTGTCTGAAAACAGTAGCTGAAACCCTAAAGCAGCCTCACTGTGTACACTTATCTCATGGGTAGAAAACTTGTGGCCAAAGGTGGAGTCAGAACACTAAATGCAAACCTTCCTTCCAGTGTTTCTGAGATTCTTTGTGAGGTGAGGATGTCTTCTTTAACACTGTGCTCTAACCATAACATTAATATACGTTAAAAAAATTTCTTCTTTAAAACTTTTTAAATAAGTACCAAATGAGCTGGATATGACTTAAAGTTTTGAAGGAGGCAATTTCTGCTGGTTGCTTTGTCTCATTCATATTTGTTAATGATGGGACCTTTGGAACTTCCAGTAGCCATGGAAACCAGCACATATTTTGCAGTAAGATTTGGTATTCAAGATACGATTGAGCAGAAAACTTGAAATATATTTGCTGTACCTCAAATATGATCAATATGCTGTACATTTTTAAATTAAATAGTTTGATATTTTGGAGAATTCTGACCTGTCATGATTTATTTTATAGATACCAAACTACTATAAAATTATAAAGAAACCAATGGATTTATCAACGGTGAAAAAGAAGCTTCAGAAAAAACATTCCCAGCACTACCAAATCCCAGATGATTTTGTGGCTGATGTCCGTTTGATCTTCAAGAACTGTGCAAGGTTTAATGAAGTATGTTAGCTTCCAACTTACAGAGTATTTATTTCCTTTGCTTGGTTATTTGTTTGGTTTTTTTTTTTTGTTTTTTTTTGTTTGTTTGTTTTTTTCCTGATGAAAGAATATCCTGTTTTGGTTTTGTTTGTTTGTTTTTGTTTCTTGTTTTTACTTATTTTTTACTTTATGCAAAACAAAGCTTCATTCTATAAAAGTGAAATTTGATTTTATTTTCCACTCCAGAGAAGAAAGTTTGTTATTTATAATTTGGAGTGTATTCTTAAATATGAGACATTAAGAGTGTTCTTGAATATCCTTTCCTTGAATATAGAAAGTAGTCGGAAGTAATTTGTTGGGATATGATTGATTATGTATGCCCACATTTGGGGCACTTATGGGAAACCTAACAGTGCCCATGTTTAGTTTCATCACTGGCTACATAAACAGTGTTAAGACTAAACTGAAGACCCATTGAATAGTAGCCCCAATATGTAATCATGAGGGTATGGATTCTGCAGTGAGAGTTTGATTAACTTTATCTATTTCTTGGAGGCTAAAGATATATTACCCATACCTTAAGAACAAAAATGTAAAAGATAATCTCAGTCAAGGGAATACTTTTTGTTATCTTTGGAATAAAGTCAAATTTGTTATTGTTATAGAGAGTTTTCATTATAGGAGAAGAAAATGGTCTTGGATGAGAATCCAGTTCTACTTTCAGCTGTCTCTAGAGGCATCCAAGAGGTGCTTTAATACTCAAGCCCAAGTCCCTATGATTTTGCCTCAGAACAAACCAGTAAAATCTTACTTCATATTTCAAGCTATAAAATCTAGATTTTTATCTTTTTTAAAAATAGATTATTTTCAAATGGATATATTATTGTTTACTATCATTGACAAAAAGACACATTCTGCTTATTTTATTAAGAGTTAATTTGTAGGCCAGGCATGGTGGCACTTGGGGAGGCAGAGACAGGCCGGTCTTTGCTAGTTCTAGGCTGGCCTGGCCTATATAGTGAGTAGTTCCAGGACAGCCAGGGCTGTGTAGGGAGACCCTGTCTCAAGACAAAACAAAATTAATTCGTGATAATGTATTGCCATAAAGATAAAATTCTGATTATCTTGCGGAAAGTTTTGCTATTTGTAAAATAGCATTTCTTTTAATATTTGTTTTGCAAATACTTTCTCAAATATAAGTAGATTGATGTCTTCAGACCAGTTCCTACTAAAATTGACCTCAATAATTTGGAATGAAATTGTTATTGAGGTTTCAAAGTAAATTTATTAACAATTTTGTAAAGAAAGTGGTTCCATGTTCTGTAGAGTTTTAGGTAGCACTTAACCTGGTTTTAGCAATTTGTTCTCCCTAGTATGGCTGACTTTCGTCACCAATCCTATACAGTTTCTTAACTTTAGAAAGGATTATAATTTCCCTTTTTTTTTTTGACTCTGGTATCCTTTTTAGATGATGAAAGTTGTTCAAGTTTATGCAGACACACAAGAGATTAATTTGAAGGTAAGCTTTTCAGACCATGCAAACTTGGTGAAGGAATATGCATTATCAGTAGGTGACTATTCCTGTCTTTTGCTTGCAGGCTGATTCAGAAGTAGCTCAGGCAGGGAAAGCAGTTGCATTGTACTTTGAAGATAAACTCTCAGAGATCTACTCAGACAGGACCTTCGCTCCTTTGCCAGAGTTTGAGCAGGAAGAGGATGATGGTGAAGTAACGGAAGACTCTGATGAAGACTTTATACAACCTCGCAGAAAACGCCTAAAGTCAGATGAGAGACCGGTGCATATAAAATAAAATGACGTGGACTTAATCAGTTGTTTTTAAAAAGAAAGAAATAACAGAAGAAGGAAACAAAACAAAATGCCCTTTTATTTAAGTGTTACTGGAATATCCTGTGTACAGTGGGTACCTCCTTAAAGAAGCTGGTAGCTTTCATACAGTATTAGATTGAAATAATGGACACAGAAAACATTCTTGTCAAGAAATGGGGAGAGAGCTCTGCAACTTTAAAGTAAGAGCAAAGTCAGACATGAAAGAGTTTGAGGATTTGTTACAAATGAAGATGGTTCTCTGACTGTTAGAAACTTAAATGATCATGTGTGTTAATTGGTGCAGGATGCTGAGTCAGGCGAGGCTAATGTTGCATCATTGTGTCTCTGCTAGAGCACACAGTTACTCAAACAACTTATAAGCCTCCTCCTACACAGACACAAATGGGTTGTTTTCTGGTTAAAAATCGAGTATATCATATCCACTTGAATGTCACTAAAGATGCGTTGAATCATGCCACTGTATTTTTCTCTCATTTTGATCTATTTGGGCCTTAGTTTTTAAATTGGTTTAAAGAACTCAACAGTAGTTTTATTTTCTACTTAGATGTAGGGTCTAGGAACATAACCATTGATCATCTAGTCAGCTTCAGTGGTGTACTGAAATGAATATGATAACTTCAGTAGTGGATCATACAGATTTATGGAAGTCATTTCCAGAAAACCCTTCTAAACAATTATACGTACTGATCAAATCATCTGATCATGCAGTTAGTCCCTCAAAAGGCAGAACATTTATTTCAAAATTTTCTGTACATGTAAATTAGATTGAGAAGGCGACAACTGACTCTCACCGTCTTTCTTTGTACCAGTTTCCAGTAGACCACTATTGGTAAACAGAAATCTGTCAGCTACCAAATGTGTACAATTTTCTGTATTTCACTTTGTCTTATTTGTAAATAGTGAGCTCAGACTTCTGGCAGATCAGCAACATTTGCTGAGCCTGTTTTTTAAGCTGATGTGTATTCTTACTAATGTTCCTATCAAGAATGGATTTGTAATATATGCTGTCTATTTCTAATGTTCACATTCATATTTTGAGGTTCTATCTTATTTTAATAGAGAACAGACTTCTCAAATCTTCAGAAGCAGCTTATTATTGAAATATCAAAATAATGAAATAAACCCGGTGGGGTTAGATTACTCATCTGTCCACCAAGTGGGACATGTGCATGGACTGGGGGCTTTAAATGACTTAGAAGATACTTGTAAGTAAATCCTGAGAACGAGCCAATCCCCACGTGAATGGTAGTTGGAGTACACCCAGCTTTGTTTACTACCTGACGACAGGAGTAGTACCTGAAGCAGATAGACCAACTTGATCTGGTTTTTTTCTCCTCTTCGTTGTGATGCTCAAATCAAGTGTGCTCTAGACTGTGTGCGCATCTCCGTTGGATTAAAAGTTGTAGTCCTACTTCTGTATGGACACAGTAGAATTATAAAGTGACCAAAGTAGAATCAACATCAGAAGCGGTTCAGGTGTCAGCAGATGTGTGGCAAGTCACTTGCCTCTTAAAAAAAAAATCAGTTTAAGCAATTCAGTCTGTAGACTTCCTCAGAAACTATTTGACTTAATTGTCAAAGAAGTGAATATTTTTAGTGTGCATTGAATCAAATAAAGTGCTCTAAAGAAATTATTATACAGATTCCTTTGGGTTTTTCTTTTCTAACAAGGGATGTGGGTAAAGAGGAGTATGATTTAGGCCTTCTCATACTGCGTTTAAACAATATTGATCATACTACTGCTTCATCTCTTGGCTTCCTTCTAGCTTTTCTTTCCTTATAAATTAAGCTTCATTTAAAAAAAATGCTCCAAGCTGTTTTATTCTTTTATTGAAGTTTCAAGTTCTGTTTTTTATGAAGGGGAGAAAATTTATTTTTAAGATGTTTTATTTATACCTATTTTTCTCTTTTCTTTGATATCCATGATTCTGACTTGCAAGTAGATGTATATCTAAGGGCATGTTTTTGGCAAGTGGGGGAATAGGGGGCAAACCTCATTTTGTGACGCTTCTGAGCCAGTGTTTTGTGTTTGCTTTTCATATTAATCCTTTACAAAATTCTTAGTAATAAGTTATAAATAAGCTCTGTCAAGTGGGTGCAGATTTTAAGCAAATGTTCCCCACTAAAGCCATTCTCATGTTACATGGGAGTTTTGTTTTTCCTTTGCTTGTTTTAATTTAAGACCAATTTAGAAGCTTCTTTATGGTCAGTGTGTAGTAGGTTCCATTTCTGTTAGCAGAGATACCCCCACTGCTGAGGAATTGTTACCAGCAAGCTGCTCTTAAGTGCTATTCACTTTAACTGTCATAAAGCACTTCTGCACACTGATCATTGTGTTTCCAGGCTGTCTAGCTTTAACATATGTATGGTTTAAAAGTATAAAAACATAAATTCTTACTCAAATTATCTCATACTTTCCTACTTATATTTTTAAAAGACAAATGTAGAGTTTCTTTTAAGTCCTAGGTGCAGATGTGATAACTCAGTTTGTATTCCTTGATAGAGTCTCTGTCTCAGATATGGAGAAGACTTCACACGTTGATTCCTTTAAATCCTTCAAGCTCTTGATGAATTTAGGGTTACTTTTCTCATCAGAGAACTAAGAATAAATGTTTCTCAGCCCTTGACTCTACTGCTTAACTGAGCAAAGGAACTGCTTTATCAAGGGTGGTGTGTGAGGGCTCTAGAGCCTGGTCAGATTATTAACCTTGATCTGAACAAACATCAAACTGTTACCATGGAGCTATGCTAAAACATTAGCTAACCTGCTGAAATTGCCCCCTTTGGAATCAACAAAAGTGATTTTTTTTTATGTGTTCCCCCACCCCCACCCACACTTTTGTTTCTTACGGGGAATTTTTAGGTTATTAAAAGTCAGTTCTCATTCTTTGTCATAATAGGTTTTGGAATTTTTTTAGTTAATCCAAAGATAACACTTTAAAGTGTGCAAATTACAGATTTATCAATTACCTCAGCAGGCATCCTGCCATGTAATTATTAGTAAGCCAACAGATTCAGAGGTCTTCCAACTAGGCCATTGGGTTGTAGTTTACCACGATGTAATTAAAGTTTGCTCTATCCAAAATGGGGAGTAGATGCTATAGGCCTCCCCCCTTAGCCTTCACATCTGGTACCCAGCCTCATTCATATATAGCACATTAGGAACAAAAATTCGTTTCTTGTAGCCAGCATTAGATTGAATCAGAAAGTAGTTTTAATAAAAATTTAAGAAGATAAACACGCTAAGTCCCTGAATTAAAACAGCTTCTTTGGGCTGGGGAGGTGGTTGGTAGGTTGAAAGCACTTGTTCCACAAGCATGAGGGTCTGGGTGGCCACAGTAGTGTGCATCTGGAAGCCCAGTGCCCCTACAGCAAAATGGGAGAGAGGCAGAGTCTCCCGAAGCCCATTGGCCAGCTAGCCTGGCATGTTCAGTGCTGAGTCCCTCTCTCGAAGGTGGAAGGTGAGGGCTAATACCTGGAGTTGACCTACACACCTCCACATACACCCTTACAATCATAGGAGTTTATATACCCACATGCACAACCTGCAAGCATACACACCTCCACACATGTGCTGTAGCATGTGTACCCTCCTCACACATCATGAGTGTATACACCTCTACACATGTCCTCACACAATAGTCAAGCGTACACACCCTTTTTGCCTCTACTAATTATCTGCTGAAGGTGATTAAGAGTTTGAAGATGTATTGCAGTTGGATTGTATACCTGATCTGGATTAACTTACTTCTTCCAGTTAATGCTTCCTTGATAAAGCAATAACGCTGCTTTGAGTCTGTTGCCTAATAGCATGTCATAATCCTCTCCTGGATGGTGATTTTATAGGAAAGTTTGTATGCATATCACCCAATCTATCTTTTAAAAAAATTAAGAAATTTAAATGTATGCTGGAAGTAATGACAATATATTGTGGCATTTTATTTTAAAAAATTGGGGAAAGTTGCATATTTTTTTAAAAGTAGCTGTTTGAGTAAAAAAAAAATTGATGGTACTTTTTTAAGGAAAAAAATTTATATGCCACAGTTTACATAGACATTTCCAATGTCCGCATTTACTCTTGGGTATAACGGCTTCTTTACTTGGCTAAATGCATGTTTTACTTGGTCAGAAGTGCATCTCTCCCATCTTATTTACTTCTGTTTCCTTACATGATCCTTTATATATTTTTATTGTATCTAGAAACTAAATTATCTTCAAAAGTAAGTTGGGTATATTTGTTAAAACTACAGAATGTATAGAATCAAGGTTCTCCCTTTTCTAGTGTTATTTAAAAACTGAAAATGATACTGTGTTACATTCAACAGATTCCTATGGAGGCACCAAAACTATCTTGAAGTGCCACAATACTCCTCCATTCAGTTGTGGCCTAAATTTCATTCTTAAGAATGAAATGCATGTCTACTCCTGACCTGAGAAATGTAGGCGTGTACTGTGTTTTAGAGCAGTGAAACATGGATGTAAGCCTATAACACGAGGTGTGTGCAGTTGGAAAGCCTGTTAATTTTTCTACGTAGACATATGCACACACAAAAGGATTCAAGTCACAGCCTTACTAGTTCCTTGCTTCCAGTATTTAAACTGGTCCCCCCTCATTACTACTATTTTTGCACATAGTGAACTATCCTTCAGAATGATTCTTAAAAAGTGCTGTTTCTGTGGTATTGTATTCTCTAAATTGTCATATTTAATTTTTTAAACAACGTTACAATTTCTTATTGTTCTGTTCCTGTGTTTTTGCTGCCGTGTAATAAAAGCAAGTTTTTTTCTTTTTGTGGTTATTTAATACATTAGCTGCTTGTAAATAATTCTTGTTACAATGCTCTGGAATGTGTTGTAGAAGTTGTATTAGATTAGTTTGAAGCCTTGTTTAAAAACCACATTGTTTTGGTTATTTCTATTAAATTAGAAAATTGCAAAAGTTTTCAAATGAATTTCTTTTTTTTTGAGATTTAATTGCAATTCACTAAAGTTGATACTCTGTTAGACACAGATGCTTAAAAGATACAGCCATACCTTCAACTGTGAAGGTTTTAGACTTAGAATAATGGTGGTGTGATCAGTATTGGCACACAAGACCTATGAGTGAGTCGCATAAGTAGTTTTCAAGAAAGGGAGAGGTGGTGGTGGTTTGGCAAGAGATAAGGATAAATTGGGTTTAGCCTAAGGAAGCTATAGACAGCATGAGTGGTTCAACATTAGTGGTGTGAACTCTGCTGGCAAAGTGAATAAGGTGGATAGAAACTCTTAACTTCTGGAAGTTGTCGCCCTGGCCTTGAAGTACATGTCACCTTTAAATTTAAGTACATGAATTGCCAAGTAAAAAATCAAACAGGAAGTCATTATCCTCTGTAGTTGGTCTTTATGTAGTAAAGATGGATTTTGTTTATTCATTGTACAGACTTTAATTTGAGCCCCGATTTTGCCATTTGCTTTTGTGGACCTTTCCTTGGCTGATTGGTGAGATGATGAGTATACCTGGCAGGTGGGGCTCGTACGTGGATGAAAGGGTCGAGTACAGGAGTGCAGGGTGTGAACTTGGGTTGGCTTTTTTTTTTTTTTTTAATTGAGTTTTTTCGAGACAGGGTTTCTTTGGAGCCTGTCCTGGAACTCGCTCTTGTAGACCAGGCTGGCCTTGAACTCACAGAGATCCGCCTGCCTCTGCATCCCAAGTGATGGGATTAAAGGTGTGCGCCACCACTGCCTGGCTGATTTTGATTTCTTAAGACAGACTTTAACTTCTAAGGGCAAATAATTCTCTCATTTGACTCTTGAGAAGCTGGGACTGCCAGCCTATGTGCTAGATCCAGCTCGGATTAATACTGAATTACTTGACCATAATCACTAAAGTATTTGAGGGACATTTCAGGAAGTTGTAATATGGACTCTTACATAATCTGGAGTACTGTTTGGTTTTCTAAGATGTGACAGAGTATAACTTTTCCCTTTGGAGAGACATGTTAAAAATTACTGGAGGTATGATGTCATCATTTTGCTCATTTTAGTAGTAGAGTGGACTTGTGTGCAGAATATCATACTTGATGAAGTAGCAGATATCATTTTTGAGTCTTGATGGAAGCCAGATGAATATGGTAGTGGCTCAGGCCCCTCATAGCCTTGAAAATGTGTATTTTTTGAGAATATTTATTCTTTGATAATGTCATACATGAATATCTGGATCATACTCAACCAAATCCCCCTTCCCATTCTCCAAAACTTTACCCTGACTCCTTCATTTTTAATTTCTTAAATAACCCACTGATTCCATTTAGTGCCACCTGCATGTGCTTGGGGGTGGGTCCATCCATCATACCTGAAGAAAACTGACTCATCTACCCCCTCCCCAGGAGCCATCAGTTGCCATCGCTCCTGAAGTAAGTGTGGGTAAATCCTGAGTCCTCACATCCAGGCTAGAATTCAGCTGGCTTGCTCGTGCTGGTTCCTGTAGATGGCTGTGAGTTCATGAGTGTGAGCCCCAGCACATCCAGAAGAAGGTAGTATTTCACAGCACTCCTTCCTATCTCTGCCTCTTACCGTTCTTTCTGCCATTGTCTCACTGCCCTGAGCTTTGGAGGAGTTGATACAGATGTCCCATCATTAGGACTGAACACTCATTCAGCAAAGTCAGTCTCAGCACTTTTGACCAGCTAGGAGCACTAATTGGTGCCCATTGGAAAAGAGAGAAGCTAACTGGCCAAGATTGAAAGTATAAATGTAAATAGAAGACAATTTGGTAACTTGTCCATTTAGCAAAACAATAGTAGTAGTAAGTTCCCCTCTAGGGCTCCTCTCGCCATGGGCCTTTGACCACTTTCATAGTACTGGATGTGAATTCCCTTCTAAGGAACAGGCCCCATATCAGTTCATCACTGAAGGAAGTCTGGCAGGAGCTTAAGCAGAATCTTGAAGCAAAAACCATGGAGGAGTTATGCAGGCTCACTCACAAACTCATGCTTAGCTAACTTTCTTACACAGCCCAGAACCACATGCATAAGGGAAGTGACCACCACCTTGGGCTGGGCCCCCCTGCATCAAGACAATCTACAGTTTCTCAACTAAAGCTCAGACGGCCTCTAGACCCCAACTAGTCCCCGTAACAGTCATGCCACTATTGCAATGTAGGCACATCTTACCTGGCAGGTTGTTATGTAGCATTCAGGGTCTACTGCTAGGTACAGACTTGAAGAGCCCTTGTTTAGCATGCAAGATGGCCTGGGTTCAAACTTTAGCACCATATGAACTGGGTGTGGTGGTACATGCCTCTGATCCTAGCACTCAGCAGAGACAGAAGGATCAGAAGTTTAAGGTCATCTCAGCTACTTTTTGTTCATAAGATCCTGTTTGAAAAATATTTTAACAGCTTAAGCTCACAGGCTTGCTCATGATTTGCTCAGCTTGGTTTTTTATACAACACAAGACCACCTGCCCAGAGTTAGCTGGGCCTTCCCACATCCCCAATCACTCATCAAGAAAATGCCCCACAAATGTGACTACAGGCCAATATGGTGAATTTTCTCAACCAAGGTTCCTTCCCAGATGATCTGGGCTATGTCAGGTTTAAAAAAAATAATAATAAAAATAACCAAACAGAAAAAACCAAAACCCTAGCCCAAATTGAAAGCTAGTAAATAGCAAACCTTTGAAAGCCGTCATTGAGAACAGCCTGGTACAATTACCCCTCAGTTGTAGCATGCTTGCTTGTAAGGCACTGCAAAAAGCAACAATTCAGAACTTGCTGTGCACAGTAGCATGGGCATGTGAAGTCCTAGCTAGTGGGGAAGTTAAGGCTGAGGAAGGAAATAATCTGTTGAACACAAGGGTTGGTATTCAGGCTGGGCAAGAGAGTTAACCCTGTCTTTGCTTCAATACTTTTTTTAAAAAGTTATTTGTTCTGTATACAATATTCTGTCTGTGTGTATGCCCCATGCCAGAAGAGGGCACCAGATCTCATTACAGATGGCTGGGAGCCACCATGTGGTTGCTGGGAATTGAACTCAGGACCTCTGGAAGAGCAGCTAGTGCTCTTAACCTCTGAGCCATCTCTCCAGCCCTTCAATACTTTTTTTTTTTTAAAGTTATTTGTTAACCCTGTCTTAAAACCAAACCACCAAAAACTGTGTTCTCAGGACTAAAGGAAACCAATGAAAAGGGTTTAGCACAGATATATAATGACACTGCTGTATCAAATGGACAGTGAAGTACACTAGAAAGTACTAAAGAGAGATTCTTTAAGGATACT
>JAQHUG010000444.1:695361-710894 GCA_028555095.1 Dicrostonyx torquatus | reverse complement strand
CACACCATTGACACTTATTCAGGCTTTCAATGGGCAACTGCTTTAAGCTCAGAAAAGGCTGATTCAGTAATCACACATCTATTAGAAGTTATGGCCAACATGGGTATACCTGCACAAATAAAGACAGATAATGGTCCAGCATATGTCTCTAGGAAAATGAAATGGTTTTTTGCTTATTGTAATATTAAACATGCTACAGGTATACCACACAATCCTACAGGTCAAGCAGTCATAGAAAGATCAAATCGAAATATAAAGGATATGTTAAATAAACAAAAACGGGTGGAAAATGCCCCCAGAAATAGATTACATAATGCCTTATTAACCTTGAATTTTCTTAACGCTAATGAGAAAGGGGGCAACAGCAGCAGAAAGCTAATGGAATTTTATCTGAATTTTATCAACCGGTTTATTTCAAGGACGTGCTGACTTCACAATGGAAGTCAGGAGAGGTGCTGTGTTGGGAAAGGGATTTTGCTCTTTTTTCCACAGGAGAAGAAAAATTATGGATACCATCCAAATTAATAAAGATTTGATTTGAAGAGGAGAAACCTCTTGGAAAGGAGAAATGACAACTCATCCACAATGATGATAACCATACAGGTGGTAAGAAAAGCCATATAAGATGCGGGCAGGGTTCTGTTCTTATCTTTGCAGGAAAACACTTATCTACAAAAAATTCAAGGGACTCTGGATGTTTGAATAATGACAGATAGAAAAATTACTACCCAATAAGGATCATCAAGAAAATCGACTATGTTCTGTAAGCACAAATGTTGAAAATATACATATGCATGTGTATTTATATTTATAAATATATAGAGCTGGTTTTAGAGTTGGACACTGGCTCTGTCCCTCTCTAATTCCAAGCATGTTGTTAAAAGAAAAGCCCAGAGTTTCTGTCTCATGTCAGGAGCTATAATAAGGGACAGAAAGAATAAAGTATTTAGAAAAAATTTTCTACTTTTCTTCATCTCTATTTTTGTCTTTATCGTACCTTTCGTTGAATATATATGTCTGTATATGTCTATATAAATAATGCTTAAGTTTTCCACAATGAACAATGAATTTTCCTATAGTGATTTTTGAAGTTTCCAGGAAGAAAATGGGGACCCACAACACCATGATGCTAGCCGGGTGGTGGTGGCACACGCCTTTAATCCCACCACTCAGGAGGTAGAGGCAGGCCGAGCTCTGTGAGTTCGAGGCCAGTCTGGTCTACAAGAGCTAGTTCCAGGACAGGCACCAAAGCTACAGAGACCCTGTCTTGAAAAACCAAAAATAAATAAATAAATAAATAAAAGTAAAACAAAACAAAACCAAAAAGACATCATGATGCTGATAGCGCTACTACAAGACCTGATTTGGATACCAGATGCACAAGATGGTTTCAACTTGGTTAGCTGAAATGGTGCACCTTCTTACAATGTTCTGACCTCCACAAAATACTCAGAGACTGTTTGCAATCATACCAGACATTAATCTTGAAACTTAACTATCATTTTACTTTCATGGGATCCCATACAAAGAATGTCACCCCCATGACAGCTGGAAGTAATTCTAGAAGATTATGTTCCCCCTCCCAAAAAAGTTTGTCCTCAGCATTAGGGACATCATTTAGGGGTTAATTATAATTGGTATAGGGTTGGGGGTTGGGGCAGAAATTTTATAGGCTCATGGATGTCTTTGAAAAAAAAAAAAGGGAAAATTGGATGGGATAGTAGATTGATATGAGCTTACTTACACTAATAATAATAGTGAGTAATAGAGTGAATACTTGTGAGTTATTATTTATAGACAATTTACATTGGTATAGATTCTTATATATTGATACCAAGTTAAATTATATTGAATATTGTATGCATGCATGCTTCTACTTCTGTTTGAAACACTTTTTATATATTGATATATATTTACCATATTGCAATGTACATTTCTACCTCTGATCAAGATACTTACACACTGTTTACATTTGGAGGTCATTATCCTCATTTATTGCACAGTTGTTTATTGTCTTAGTCTTTAAGTTATATAGTTATTAAGAATTATAGATCAATAGTCATACATGTTTGTCATACTTATAGTTAGACTAATCAGGTTCTTTAGATACATAGAGATTATATTCTGCATAGATAGATAATCTTCAACCACATCAGCCGGGCGGTGGTGGTGCACGCCTTTAATCCCAGCACTTGGGAGGCAGAGGCAGGTGGATCTCTGTGAGTTTGAGACCAGCCTGGTCTACAAGAGCTAGTTCCAGGATAGGCTCCAAAGCCACGGAGAAACCCTGTTTCGAAAAAAACCAAAAAAAAAAAAATCTTCAACCACTTCAAAGAGCTGTATAAAATGGCATTTAAATAACTTAGAATTCTGTTGAAGTGAGACACAATTGCTCCTGGCAGCACCAATCTATTCCCGAGAGAATGTTGAGCACCGAAGACACTCCAATTAGAGCTTGTTTTCTTCTCGGCAAAAACTGGCCTGTGGACAAAGAAATGCCCATGCCTCAACCTCTGACAAGATAAATAGTATCCAGAAATGGATAAATAGGACTGTCAAATCTTGCCAAGACAGAGTCAGACGGTTTTGAAAAATTTCTTGCCTTTGAAAATGGTCTGTCAGTTATTCTAGGCCTTAGCCAAAGTGGGTTGCTTCAACGTTGTAAATGAGACTTTGGGTGAATGCCCCCGTAGCCAGTTGTCTCTGTCATTTGTTGCACATTGTGGAAGTTGCTTGATTGCGTTTCCTATTTACTCAAGTAACATTATTTCCCTTCTTGGATCTTCGATGGGGTTGAAAACTAGATAATTGTAGTTACTTTTCTCTCATGACTTGGCCAAGTTATTTATCTTACAAGACTTAAATTAATTAGGACAAGATAATTGTTGAATATTTTTGTTCTTATTGTATATAACTTTGTATTAGGCTTAGAAATCTCTTATTTAAAGACAAGGGGGAGTCGGGCGGTGGTGGCGGACGCCTTTAATCCCAGCACTCGGGAGGCAGAGGCAGACGGATCTTTGTGAGTTCAAGACCAGAGCTAGTTCCAGCGCAGGCTCCAAAGCTACAGAGAAACCCTGTCTCGAAAAACCAAAAAAGAAAGAAAAGAAAAGGGGGAGGTGCTGTAGGAAGTATTACAGCTTGTATTTACCCGCCTACTGGGGCGTGGCCTCTTATACTATTTAAGGGAAGCAGACCGTACGAGCGCCCCTTCTCGCTCCCCTCTCTCTGTTGCTGCCAGCTGCTCTTTTGGATCAGGTGATTCAATCGTTCAGGTGGAGGATTCTGATTTGTGAGTTTACCCCTTAATAAATGACTATTTCTTGATTCCGAGCTAGTGTGGGATTTCTTTTAAGCGTCGGACTGCCATAACACAAGTGAAGCAGAGGGAACCTGCTATTGGTTATGTACAGAGCAGGAACTGGTCACCGGCTTCTGCTCTCATTCAGTAAACATTTACTGCCCATCAGTGGCCTTTTAATCAATGAGTCAGATCCATTCTTACTCAGAAGCTCTTTGTCATCTGGGTTCTTCACATGAGCAGGTGCTAATGTGAGATTAGCTTTGGGATGTTACCATATACAGAAATCCAATCTTCCTACTCCATGCATGGCAAGTGTTTCAAACTCCTTCCATTTTTATCCACAATAAAATGGATTGTGGATAAAATCCACACCGCACCGCCACCCCCATTCCAGCTGGGTTCACAGAATCATTCTTGTTGCTTATGGGATAGAACTGTCCCAGGAATGATGGGGAGGGGGCTTTCCACAGGTCTGAGCTGGAGGCCTCATGGTGCCTGGTTTACAGTCTGCCAGGATATGTTAACAACAGCCTCATTCTTACCTAGTGTCCTGACTTTACAGCCCAAAGGCCCTCTTTTCTAAAACGGTTTCCCATGGGCAACTCAGCTTTTGCAGCACTCAAAACACACACTACCCCTGCATCTATGAACTGAGGAGGTAGTCAGCCATGAATATCTAGACTTACATATCATTATTCTTTATTCAAATTCATAAGCCTCTAGAAGATGACATTAGCCAACATTCCTGAAATGATTTATGCTAGGCACTATTTGATCATAGTCATACACCTGATTCTTTTCCTTCTTTCCTTTCCTCCCTCTCCCTCCCTCCTTCCTTCCTTCCAATAAGGTCTCAATGAGTACCTCTAGCTGGCCTGGAACTTGATGTACAGTGGAGGATAAACCTCAGCTTCGAATCCTCATGCCGCCATCTCCCAGACGCTACCATCCCCAGGGTGCACGAGCACAGCAGGCAAACACGCTCTCTACCTCCCAGACAAACGTAAAAGAGTTTCTCTTTTCAGTGCCATGTCACGAAGAAATGAGATATGGAGGCTTCATTTGCTCTAGGTTTTAGTTTTAGTGGATTTGAATCCGGTTAATTTGACTTTGAGCCTGTACCTTCAACCACTGCTCTACCCTGCCTTTTAGCACACTGGGTCATTATTATTGGTGTGAATTCACCTTTCTGAGCATTCCTCATGGCAATTTAAGAACATGTCCTGGGATTGGAATGATACTCCAAAGTGAGTGTAGTCTTAGTCACACACTCCAGCTCTCCTGACCTTGCTTAGCGGCCATTGGCTACCACTGCTGCAGCCGTTTGTCCCTGAAACTAGTTCTTGTAGACCAGGCTGGCCTTGAACTCACAGAGATCCCCCTGCCTCTGCCTCCTGAGTGCTGGGATTAAATCTGTGCGCCACCACTGCCTGGCTCAATGGTAGTGTTCTTGACAACATATATATTCAGAGGAATGGTTTCAAAGTTTGAATGCACAGAAGTTCTGGGTAAGAGCCAGCTCCGGGGCTGCAGAGATGACTCAGAGGTTAAGAAAGCTTGCTGCTCTTGCAGAAGACCTGGGTTCAGGTCCCAGCATCTACATGGCAGCTCCATGTAACTCCACCCTCTCCTCGATTCTGTAGGTGCCAAGAACACACACAATGTCTTTCATAATGCAGGAAAAATATCCACATATATAGTATAACATTTTTATATAAGGATGGGGGGGGTCTGTCACAGGAGGCTGTGATGGTGAGTACCCTGGTAAGCAGTTGACACTGGATAACTGCACTACTGGTCACCTTGTGTCTGTTTCAGAGGAGAGGAGGAGTACTGGAGCAGCCATGGCCCTGAAATAGACCTTCATCCTTGGGGAGTGTGATGTTCGTGCCTGTTGCAATTTATAATAAAATAGTCCCACTCTAGCCCAGAAGGAGTATAATAAAGGTTTATTTAATAGGGGTGAACTCACAGAAAGGGTAGCAATCTGCAGTCCTTTGCATGTGCTGTGAACCAGAACCGAATCCGGCAGCCAAGAGGCCCGTGTATACTTTATGTCTGCATTTATAGTACATTAGACCATGCCCAAAGTGGACTGGTATTTTAAAGGCCATTGGCTGAAGGAGTTCCCACAGCACATGCTTCAGACTTCCACGTGTCTTTTGTCATGGTGGGTTTTCTTTTAATTAATTAACTTAATTAATTAATTAATTTTGAGGCAAGATCTCTCTACGTAGTAGTCCTGACAGTACTGCAAATTGATATGTAGACCCAGCTGCCTCTGCCTCTGTTTCTTCTATCTTCTGATCCTTGAGTTCTGATCTATCTTTTAATTAATTAACTATGAGTTCTGATCTATCTTTTAATTAATTAACTATGAGTTCTGATCTATCTTTTAATTAATTAACTATGAGTTCTGATCTATCTTCAAATTCTTCCCTTACTGTGCTATCAAACCGTCTACCATTAGTGGCCAGAAAGATGGCTCAGCAGTCAAGAGTGTACTGATCCTGAAGAGGGCCTAAGTCTGGTTCCCAGCAACCATGTCAGGCACTTCACAACCTCCTATGATTCCAGTTGCCAGAAATCCAATGCTTCTGGCCTCGAGTGGAGGGGGAGGGCACCTGCATTCACATGCATATTCTTGCTCACAGGCATGCTTGTGTACATAATTAAAAAGAAAATGAAATTTAAAATCTGTGATTACATGATGTTTTGGAGACTTGCAGCTGTCCCCTTAAACATGTCCATCGTGACTCTGCAGGGCCTGTGAAGTATACCACAGAACAAAGAAAGTTATAAATTATGACATCTTAAAAGCACATTGGTAAACATCAAGCTGGCAGTTATAGCAGGCAGGTGGATCTCTAGCATAGGCCCCACAGGATGACTGATGGCATCCTAGCCCTTGGATTGGTGGAGAATGTGATTTTGTAACTTAATACATTCTAAAGGTTTTTACCTGCTTACCAGGGTGCTAGTCTGATGCAGAGGTGGACAAGGAATGACTGTTGGGGGGCTAAGGAAATTATAATAAGGCTATCAGATCAGCAACATTCTGACTCTCCAGAGTCACTCAAGTTTTTCTCAGTAGATCAGCTTGCACACACAGGAAGGAATTCTGGTTCATAGGCCAGTGCATTGGTGGTGTGTGTGTGCACTTGTGTGCATATGTGTGTGTGCCTGTGTGTATGTGCACGGGTGTGTTTGTGTGTGTGCATACATAATGTATGCATGTGTGTGTGTGTGTGCATGTGTGTGTCTCTCTGTGTGTGAGGCCACTCAACAGCAGGGCTTTGGACAGATTTATTTTGTCCCCCAAATGAGTGACCTAGTGGCTAACAGGTACCTAAAGTCATTTTGTTTCAAGTCAGAACGTAGGAAATGCAAATGCCCCCAGCTGTGTACGAGGGAACACTTGCCCCGGCAGGTGTCCTGTCAGATGGTCCCTTCTCACTTCTTATCACTTGAAAACAATTGTCAGCCAGTGCTGTCGGCCAGAGTTCTGACCATAGTCCGAGGACCTAGTCCCTACTCCATTTCTGAGTCAATTAGATTTTCCTTATTTTTTCCCTTTAAAAAAGTAAACATTTATTTTTTTATGTATAGGTTTTATATATTATTGACTATATATTGAATTTATATTATATTTAATATATTGAATTTATATTATATTTAATAACATAATATAAATATATAGTATAAACTATAAGTATAATATATAATATTTATATTTTATGTGTGAGTGTTTTGCCTGAGTGTGTATGTGCCCAGTGTGTGCCTGTTGAGGCCAGAAGAGGGCACCAGATCCCCTGAAGATATAGATGGTTGTGAGCCACTATGTGGCTGCTGGGAAGCAATCCTGGGTCTTCTGAAAGAGCAGCCACTTAAGCCATCTCTCCATTCCCTGCTGAAACGTGTTTATTAATTGAAAGGACACCTGTTGGGATGGGATGGCTTCAATAACTGTATATGGGGGGGTGCTCATTAGTCCCCACTTCCCTGGGTCTGTTGAGAGCTGGAATAGTATCTGCTACATCAAGGACCCATCATCTGTAGCCTCTCAGGTCCTCTATGTGCGGCCACTAACCTTGTGGCCAGTCTGGGAAGCTGGTGTACCCTGGAGCTCATGGCTACTTGAGATACATGGGCTGTGCTTGTAGAATGTGGACTCCACCCTGCCTTCTCTTACCCTGCCTACCCTGTCCCTGAGCCGAGAGTGGCACAGATGGGTGGGACAGCCTGGGGGTTAGGTACAGAAACCTGCACTGTCTCAATGCCTTCTACACACCTGTCCCACAGGGCCCTGTGGGAGCAGGGAGAGAACAAACTGTTCACAGAACAGACTTCCCAGGAGGCCTGGAAAAGCCTTGGAGATGTCATTGCCCTCGGGGTGCTCCAGTACTTCCCAGGCACCCGGGGCCATGCCTGTTCTGCCTACTGAAGCTTTTGCTGGGCAGACATCCAGGTTCAAAACTGGGAGCCAGTGACATGGATGGCCAGGGGGCAGCAAGAAATGGTGGATATGATGATGGAGGTGTATGTGGGGTTATTCTGGTGGACAATTCTAGAAAGAGTCTCTTCTTAGGACTAGCATTAGGACCACTGCAAGGGCACTGAAGTCACTTGAAAACAGTGGAGGGAGCATAGTTAATCATTTTTATTTAATTTTTTAATGCATGAGCATGAGTGTATATGCATGTCTGTGTCAGTGCCCATGGAGGCCAGAGCAGAATATCAGGTGTCTCAGAGTTGGAGTTACAGTATTTGTGAACCACCTGATGTGTCTGCAACTCAAACTTCAGTCTTCATAACAGAGAAGGTTAGAACCATTGAGTTCTCACTCCATCCCTGGAAGAAATGAATTCTATCAATAAACATGAAATTTCACCTGGTCATGGTGGTGCAGGCCTTTAATCCCAGTGCTTGGGAGGCAAAGGCAGGTGGATTTCTGAGTTTGAGACCAGCCTGGTCTACAGAGTGAGTTTCAGGACAGCCAGGGCTACACTGAGAAACCTTGTCTCAAAAAACAAAAACAAAGCAACAACAAAAAGAATAAAATTTTCCCTTGCTGCTCAGGTGTCTTAGGTTACTGTTGCTGTGATAAAACGTTGACCACATACAATCTTCCAGCTGTATTCCACTCTCCAGGGAAGGAACTCAAGGTTGGAACCTGGAGGCATGAACTGAAGCAGTAGCCATGGAGGGGTAGTGATTACGGGCTTGCTCAGATGGCTTGCTCAGCTGCTTTCTTATACTAAGGTAGCACCTTTCCCCCATGGGATTGGCCTCCCTATATCCATCATTAATCCAGAAACTACTACAGGCCAGGAGGTGGTGGTATGCACCTTCAATTCCGGCACTTCGGAGGTAGAGGCAGGCAGATCTCTGAGTTCAAGGCCAGCCTGGACTACAGAGTTCCAGGATAGCCAGGTCTTCTACGCAGAGAAATACTGACACCCCCCCCAAAACAAAACAAAACCCAAAAACTACTACAGACTTGCTTTACAGGTAATCTGATTGAACATTGTTTTCAACTGAGGTTCCTTTTCCCAGATAACTCTAGCTTGTATCGAGTTAAGAGAAAAAACAGCCAAGACCACAGGCATTGGTCTACATCACAAGCAGGGAGCTTTGGATTGGGTGGGCTGTGTGTAGCCCACCTTGTAGATCCAGCCTTCTTTGCAGAGTCCCAGGTGAGAGGACCTTGGGCTCACTTCTCAACCCAGACCTGACGCTTACCCCTTTACACTCTGCTTTGCTGGGAGCCTCGTGAGACCCCGACCCATTTAAATGTTACCTCCACACCACTGCTCCTGACATCCTACAATAATCCTGGGTGAGAGACATCCCAGGGTTCCTGTGGGATATGAATCCCTCACACCAGGTCAACAAACCTGGCTTTGTTGGGACACCCTGTTTGTCTCTGCCACTGACCTAGACACTTTGAGACTGTGAGGAAAAATATCAAGCAGCCCAGGACTGTAGCTGAAGGCTCACAAGGAGGTGGGACAATGGCAGTGGGGTCTCTGAAGCTGCAATGCAGAGGAAACAAACCAGAGAGATTGAGGTCGTATTACAGATGTGGTAGTTCGAGTATAATTGGCTCCCATAATCTCACAGGAAGTGGCACTATTAGGAGGTGTGGCCTTGTTGGAGGAAATGTGTCACTGTGGTGCCTGGGCTTTGAGGTTTCCTATGCTCAGGACACCACCCAGTGTGTCACTCGACTTCCTGTTGTGGGACCCAGCCATGATAAGCTAAACATGGAACAGATCACCCAAAGGAAGTTCTTTACTTCCAACCATGATCCACTGCCAGAGTAGGACTCAGTCATCGATAAATTTAATAGAGGCCTGAGTCTCAGTTTACCCTGAAGCAAGACCAGGTTACAGGAAGAACCACAATCTGAGATTACCTGAGCACCACCCAAAAACAGACCATCCAAAGGAAATGCCTAATGTTCCAAGCACACACTCACCAGGATGTCCCTAGACAAATGTCAGCCAATCAGGGGTCCTGAACCTCAGAAACCCCTCACCCCCACCTTTACTACTATAAAAACCCAACTCTAACTGAGCTCGGGGCTCTCCGTTTATTCCAGTATGTTGGACATGCGGAGAGATGGAGTTTGCAAACTTGCATAGAATAAAGGCTCTTTGCTTTTACGTACGGGACTTGGTCTCCTTGTTGGCTTTTTGGGGGACTTCGTGGATTTGGGCATAACACCTGTGGCCTGCGAGATGTAGGACTCTCAGCTATTCCTCCAGTTTCATGTCTGCTTCCATGCTTCCATGCTCCCCACCATGATGTAAAGAACTGAACTTCGGAAACTGTAAGCCACAACCTCAATTAAATGAAGTGTTGCCATGGTCATGGCATCTCTTCACAGCAATAGGAACTAAGATACAAGAGCACAGAGAAAAGGGAGAGGAAGAAGTCTGGGTTGCCTGAACAGAGGTAACATCTGTGACGAGCCCCCATGGAGGAGCGAGGCAGAGGCATGGCTGCTCTGGACAACCACTGTGTACTGGCTCTGGTTCCGGGGTTCGGAATGTTAGGGTCCTGAGTTAGTCTGTGAACCTCTACATTCTCTCAAATCATGTCTCAATAGATCAAGCTTTGGAATTTTGTTTTTTGTTTGTTTGTTTATGTTTTGTTTTGTACTGAGAATCTCCAACAAGGCCTTTATAAACTAGGCAAGTCCTTTCTCATTGAGCTGCACCCCAATTCCTTAGTGTTGCAGATCTTCACTCACTCTATTTGTGATTCTAGAATTGAGTACCTGCCTAGACCAAAACGGTTTTTTTTTTCTTTCTCTCTCTCCAGGGCCTTACACAGGCTAGGCAAGCACTGTACATAGAGAGTCCCCAACCCCACAAGTCTCAGCATGAAAAGTTATATTCAGAGCCAGAGAACAGGAAGTGACTTGCAGAAAGTGGAGTCCAGGACCAGAGCCTAGATTAGCTACAGCTGGAGAGTTCCTTATTTGAAGGAGGTTTGAACAGCTTGCTGCTTTTGATTGGCTGAGATTCAGTGGTTTGTAGCAAGAGTGGGTTGTAGTCTGTTCATACAAGTTAGATTACAGCTCACTATGTTCAGAGAACCTGCAGATAAATTTAACGGTTCCCAGCAACGTCAGTAGCTCATGATGTTTTTGATACTAAAATCTCAGATCTGAGACCAGCCACAGTCAGAACAGGGACCACACATGCAAAGTCTTGCTTCATTCATTCATTTTATATATATATATATAATATGTATATGTATATGTATATATAATTATATATGTGTATATACACACATATATTGATATCCTAAATGTGCTCTTTCCACATACCTTTGAGAACATTTATTAACATTTATTTCATATTAGAAATATCAATAGCCAACTCTGGCAATCAGTATTGGTTGTGCTGAAAACCTCACCCAGACAGGAAACTGAAGGCTCCAGAAGAACGGGAGGTGTGGCTGCCATAGGGACCTAGACGTTCCTATTGCTGAAGGCACTGATTCATATACAGTTGGGCCCCTGGATGTCTCATGTGTAACTAAAAGCAAAATCAAAGCCCATCAGGGCAAGCGAGATAGCACAATGGCTAGAGGGGCTTGCCTTGCAAGTCTGGCAACCCGAGTTCAAACCCAGGACTCCACATAAAGATGGAAGGAGGGAAGGGCTTACTTACTCTCAGATACCCTCTGACCTTGACATGTGTAGCCCACCTCCACAAGTAATAGTAAAATAAATACGATTTTTGGCTTCTGAACTGGCTGGGTTTGTGTCCATTTGACACAAGCTAGAGTCATCAGAGAGGGAGGAGCCTCAGTTGAGGAAATGCCTCCATGAGACCTAGTTGTAAGCATTTACTCAAATAGTGATCAATGGGGGAGGGCCCAGCCCATTGTGGGTGGTGCCATCCCTGGGTGCCTGGTCCTAGATTCTATTAGAAGGCAGACTGAGCAAGTCAGTAAGCAGCACTCTTTCTTGGCTTCTGCTTCAGCCCCTGCCTCCAGGATCTTTCCCCATTTGAGTTTCTGTCTTGACTTCCTTTGATAATGAATGACAATTTGGAAGTATAAGCCAAATAAAGCATTGTCTCCCCAACTTGCTTTTTGTCATAGTGTTTCCTTGCTGCAATAGAAACCTCAAACTAAGGCAGCATCCCTATCTCCATTTTGTACCCTGTCTCCCTTACTACATGTTTTGAAGGTTCTAGCAGGAGAGCTAAGTCATCTTGTATACCTTTATACATGAGCACAATGGGCCTGCATCCTGACGGGTGCAAAACAACCGTAAGCACAGGGAGGACACACAAGTGGAGGAGAGCTTATTACCTGCAGCGTGCAAGGAGCATGGGCGTCATTTTCAAAACAATGCTCTCTCTAAACAAAGATGGAATGGTGATTTCATTCACTGTGGCTATTCATATAAGGGTTTGCCCATTCTGAGCAGGCTTCAGTTTGTAGTCCTAGAGATGAAAATGGTGGACAGGAATGCCTCTGGGCATGCTCTGCTTGCAACATAAAGTTTCAGCTGATAAAGGAGAGGTGTATTGCCCTGGCCGTGCCTGCCTTGCACAGGGGCTAACAGTGTTGGAGAGACATCCGAGGAATAGGAGGGAAGAAGGGAGCCCTTGTCTAGTCAGCCAGATCAGACACATCAACCCTGGCAATCAGTAGGGTAACTGTATCACCAGATGGCCCATGTATCCTTTACCTCCATCTGTCTTGGACACAGCACGATATCATCTAAGGCTCATTTGCATTAAAGCTAGCACACACCTTCAGGGCTTCAAGGCTGATGACATATAACTAAGATGTTTTCAAAGCCCCAGGAACAGCGAGCCTTACAGTATATGGACTGTCAAAGTAGGCCTCACCCCTTCAAGTAGGAACGATCATCCCGTGATGGAAACTGGATGATTCCTTTCAGCAATAATGACTTCCCTGAGAGCTGGCAGGATGTTTCAGAGCCAGACCATGGAGTGAACAAGGCTGCTTAAATGCACACCCCTTGTGCTTCCCCTATACAAGTCTAGGACTCTTCAGTGCCCCCGAAGATAAGCTGAGATTCCTTTGCTGCCCCTCACCCCTACTTCTTCTGGGAGTCGTTTCTGGGGTGGATGGAGGGACCTGGTCATTCCCCAAAGTCAGTCCCCACTCCCACTTTGGCCTAGGACTCCTATTGACTGGGTGAGGGGAATCTGCCAGGAAAACAACCTGATGGGATGGGAGGGAAAGCCCAGATGCCACCCCCAGAAGGACTTAGTCCCTGCCCCTTGAAGGCAGCCTGAAGGTGACAGTGCCAGTTCTAAAGAGAGAAACTCTTAGGTTACCTGGTGTGACCCAGGCTTCTGCCTTGTATCCAGTCTGAGCAGACAATGACAGGCTCTGCTTGGAAAGAGGAGAGGTGACTGGAGAGAGGAACAGATGCCATTCCCAAGGGAGGCCAGGGAAGGGGTGCCAGGAGAACCATTTCTTTTTTTTTTTTTTGGTTTTTCGAGACAGGGTTTCTCTGTAGTTTTGGAGCCTGTCCTGGAACTAGCTCTTGTAGACCAGGCTGGTCTCGAACTCACAAAGATCCGCCTGTCTCTGCCTCCCGAGTGCTGGGATTAAAGGCGTGCGCCACCACCGCCCGGCCAGGAGAACCATTTCTAAAGATCCCTTCTTTTCAAATATAGCACCTGTCATCACGGCTCTGGGTCCCAGGACACTCTGGCTTTGGATGTGTGCTTTGCTGCCTTGCATGGATCCTACGTGCCTGGACTGCAGGAGTATTGTAGTCTGTCGGTCCTTCAGCACAGCCAGTGCACACCAGTGCTGACCCGGTGCCATCTGGATGAGGATGGCACTGCCCTTGGGGACAGGCCTAGGCAGGAGAAGGTGGGCTATGTCCCCAGCCGGGGTCCCTCTTACTTTGTGAGGGTGAAAGCATTGTGTCCTGGAGTCTATGGGCTCTTGCGGAACCCTCAGACCTGTGAGGAATATCAGGTCTTACCTAGTTCAGAGGAAGGACCTGAGGATTAAATGAGAAAAATTCACAAAAGCTCATTGCAGGGCTGGAGAGATGGTGGAGCAATTAAGAGCACTGGCTGTTCTTCCAGAGGACCTGGGTTCAATTCCCACCACCCACGTGGTAGCTCATAATTATCTGTAACTCCAGTTCCAGGGGATTTGACACCCTTACACCAATGCACATAAAATAAAGTTAAAATAAGATAAAAGAAAAAAAACCGTCATTGCAGACTTCGAGGATCTCAGTGGTGACTGGTGGCTTTTCAGTCTCACTGGGCTTCCAAGAGAGATGAAGGGTGGCAGTGGGGCTCTTGTGTGCTAGGGGAGCCTAGGGATGTCCTGGGTGGCATGAACCTTCAGATCACTGTTGATCTGACCCATGACAAACTCCCTGAAGGATGTTCAACAAGTCTGGGGCTAAGGTGCAGGCTCCACAGAGCTGGCTCTGTGGAAGTCTGGGATAAGATTGGAGGTTTGTGGAAGTCAGCACTTGCTTGATTCAGCAGGCTTGGGTTTTAGGGGCTAAGAATGGGGGTTGTCCCTGTGGTACCAGACCTCAGGAATCTGAGTGGTGACATAAATCTCCTTTGGCCAGGTTCCCTGTGTTTAGCCTGTATGGCTTTCTTCTCAGGTAGTCAGGCATGCCTGAAGTACCAGAATGCTTCCCTGAAGTCTTTGGCATTCTGCCCAGAGCCTTAACAGTTTGAGGAGTGGCTGGCTGACCAACCATGCGTTTGACCAACCTGTCTGTCTGCCAGCCTGTGTGTTGGCCATGGCCCCCACCACCTCCTCGATTTCCTTCACACTGAGTTTCTAAGAGTAAAGTTTTAGGGCTGGGGCAGAGGAACTAACCCTGGAAGGCAAGCCTGAGTGGTTTGGATGAAGAGCACTCGAAATGGTAGGGATGCGAGGCTCTGTGGAAATGCTTTACAGCTGAGTGGCTTACCCCTGGCAGGTGAACAAAAACATCTTGGGAAACCAGCTGATTTAAGTTTTGGCCCCACAGCCAGTGCAAAAATACTCAAATCTGCATTATCTTGGATGGGGTCACCTTTGTGAAACAGTTGTTAGGCTCCCTGGAACCTCAGTGTCTTCTCTATGTTAAAATTATTATTATTATTATTACTATTACTTTGATGCTGGGAGGTTAATCCTAGCACTCAAGAGGCAGAGGCAGGTGGATCTCTGTGAGTTCGAGGCTAGCCTGGTCTACAGAGTTAGTTCTAGGATGGCCAAGGCTACACAGAGAAACGCTGTCTTAAAAAGAAAGCAAAAAATAATTGTTTATTATTTATTATTTTTATTTTATGGACATGTTTTGCCTGCATGTATTTTTGCTGTGACCTGCTATGTGGGTGCTGGGAAGAGAGCCCAAATCCTCTGGGAAGAGAGCCCAAATCCTCTGGAAGAACAGCCAGTGTCTTAACCACCGAGCCATGTCTCCAGCCCTATGTTAAAAATTTATTATTATTATAGGGTGCACACATGCATTTCAGCACATGTGGAGATCAGAGAACAACTCTTGGGAGACAGGTCTTTCTTTCTGTGCTGGGGCTACAGCTCTGGCTGTCAGTGCCCTTTTGCTGCTGAGTTGTCTTACTGGCCTGTTTTTTTCCATGTCTTTAATATAAAGATTTTTTTCAAGATGAAATTTTGTGTTATTGAATGAGTGTTTTGCCTGCTTATCTGTGTGTATAGCATGTGTGTGTGCAGT